>JANHFO010010721.1:137275-150242 GCA_032468095.1 Pareas carinatus | reverse complement strand
TGAGATGATTAAGGATGAAGAAATAATTAGAAAAATTCTAGATTGTGCAGAAATGAATAGGCTTACATTATTATTGAAAGATAAGGAAGATACAATGCACTTCAAGACATGGAATTATTTTTATGAATAGTTGGATGAGAGATCGAAGGAGTAGGTGTAAGATAGTGTTAGTTTATATGGTAAATATTTTGAATAGAAATTAGTTCTGAAATGTACACTCAAGTGGGTATTATTTACTGATTTTTTGATTTATGAGTGTTTTTATTATACTGTGTGTTTATTGCATGTTTGTTTGTATTTTTAGGTTAAAAAAAGAATAAAAAATTCAAAAAAATAATAAGTGTTGTGATAATGAAAATACAAGCAGTCTTACAGATCTTTAAAGATGAACAGAGGTGCTAGTTGCTAATGTGTTAGTGCTACAAGGAGGATAAAAGCTAAATGAACCTTACCATTGGAAAATACTGCCCCCTGTGGGAAGCTCAGTTCATGACTGTGTTCGGCCTTACAGGAATACATGGCCTTGGCTTGCCTTGAAAACAATAACAACAAACAAAAATTGTAGACAAAAAAAGAAATAGGTGATCTATGAATGGAAGAGCACTCCAATAGAGCAAACTTTTGGAACTGCAATATGGAAAACACATCTGTGGTTTGAAATGTTTCAAACCAACAGACCCGTTTGCAGTTAACTAATACAATGTAAGGAACTTTCTAAAATGTGGTGGGACTGACTTTTAAATGTGTCCCAAATGTTGGGGTCAAACAATTGGCAGGATCCAGCCGCCCAGAGTTAACCTGAGGTAAATATGAGCGGCCAATAAATTTTATCAACCAATCAACCAATCAAATCCAGTTACATGTAGTCCTTGACGTACGACCCTGCTCATTATAGTCCTAAATTGTGACAGTTGGAACGTGGGTTACCCATGGGATTGACCTAATTTTGAGACCTTTTCTGTGCTGGACATTAAGCGACTATCACGGATGTTAAGTGAATACCATGGTCTTTTAGCAAACTCATTGTTCACTAAGGTATGTTTTTGCCAGAAACCAGAAGTAAGTGTTGCTTTTAGGCAAAAATGTCATAAAACCTGGTCACGTGATTCTGGGATGCTCCAAATGGGCATAAATGTGGAGCAGTTGCTGAGCACCCCAAATATGATCATGTGACCATGGGGGAGCAGGCATTGGAACTTTGGAACCAGGTCATAAGTATCCATTGTAACTTTGAATGGTCAGCCAGTGACCAGTTGTATAATAAGTCGAGGACTATCTCTATATAGAGCAATAGCACCAGGACTTTAGACTTATGTACCGCTTCACAGCGCTCTAAGCAGTTTACAAAGTCAGCATATTGCTCCCAACAATCTGGGTCCTCATTTTACTGGCCTCGGAAGGATGGAAGGCTGAGCAAACTTTGAGCCAGTCAGGATTAAACTCCTGGCAGTGGGCAGAGTTTGCTTGCAATACTGCATTCTAACCACTGCACCACCACGTAGAATTCTGGTTAAAACTATTCCATTGAGTACTAGTCTGCTTCAAAGCATATGTATAGTGTTGAAGTAATCTATTAAGTTTTATCTGAGATGGAATTAAACTTTTTCAAATACTGCATTCTTACTCATAAATAGGTCCTGTGTTTTAATCATTTTGAATAAGCCCTTGTTTTATTCCCAATGGTACCAAAAAATATTCGTTGGGAATTGGATCTTCTCGGTGACTTCTCTGACGCTCTAGATGTCTAAAATTAGGCTTTCTTTCTTTTTTCTAATCTTTCCATTAACATGCAAAAACATTTTATTTAGATAGGCCTTTGTTATTTACTGAGAACATCACCCTTTGCTGGAAATGTAATACATACTTTGAAATAAAAAACAAACAAACTTTGATCTACTGTTACATATTGATAACAATAAATACATGCCTGATATATACATGCAGTATACAAGACTCTGCTACCGATCAGGTTTGAATCTAAATTAAGTGTAAGACATAGTTCATTCTTAACTGGTTAGAAATGAGAAGTGCTACATCCTGAATATACTACCAATTGCTTAATAATTAATTCAAATTTATTTCGTTAATGAATTACATTAGAATTAGTCTGGTATCTTTTGGAAAATAAACCCCTCAGAAACACGAAGTCAAAAAAGATAAAAATATGTAAAGAATTACTATTTCTTTTAAAGAGGAATATACTGACATCTAGTTGCAAGCGACACTTAATTCTGTTAACCAGCCTCTCTTCTGATTTTTTACAATGTTCCCAAATTTTAAAATTTAGTTTATATGCCAAAGTCTGTTTCACAGTCCCTATAATGATTCCTCTTTTATACATATCTTGGGGAAAGATTCCTCCCTAATTTCTTAGGCGAGGTCACCCAAAAGTGAGGGCAGATGTCTCCTCTGCTGATAACAGCTCCAAAACTCTGTTTTTTCTACTCTGCTTCTCCGATTACGAGAAAGAATTGGGCTCACACAGCCACACTCTGTCAGCAATTTGGGAAACTCAATAGCATGTAGACCAGGGGCCCCCAACCCCCGGGCAGTGGTTCACTAGAGCCGTGGCAAGCCATGGCCTGTCTGGAACCAGGTCATACGAGTGGCTGCCAGGGGCATGCGCATGCACAGCTCGACCCGCATGGATGTACGCAGCTCAACTTGCACAAGGGATAGGCTGCTGTTCATGCGCATAGCTAGACTTGCATGAGCAATGGGCTGGTGCGCACATGTGCGCACACACACACACGGGTCTGCTGCTTGCTCAGGCCGGTTCCCTTCTCCTCCACTATCAGGCAGTCAAGTTGCACAGGTGGAGGACCTCTGATGTAGAGGATATCACACACATTCACCTGGATATCTGGAGTAAACAGTATGGTCTGGGAGTGTCGTATTTGGTTATACTTTGCTAGCGCAATCAGTGTATCCTGCATGCAATACAGGTAGTCCTCGACGTACAACATTCACACAGTAACAGTTCCAAGTTACAACAGCATTGAAAAATATTGGATGTTTGAAAACTGGCATGTATTTACAATGGGTGCAATGACCTGGGGTCACGGGGTCATGCAATCCACCACTGGTAACCTTCTCAGTCAGTTTCCGATAAGCAAAGTCAACGGAAGAAGCCCAATTTGCTTAATGACACGCGATTCATTTACCTTGAGTGATTTGCTTAACGAATGTGGCAAAAAAGGTCATAAAATCTGGAGCGACCTATTGAACAACTGCCTTGCTTAGCAATGGAAACTCTGGTTCCAATTGTGGTTGTAAGCTCAGGACAATCTGATGCCCCTCCATAAGTAATTACAACTGCATCTCCAAGTTTTTCCTGTCAGAACGGCCAAAGCTTCTGTCTGAGGATTCTGGGAATTCCACATCTGGAGATATCAAATCCAGGGAAGCATTGCTAACAAATAATATTTCCATTTTTTTCCAGATAAATATTTCTCAAGTTCTTTCCTACCTCCCATGCATCTTGGTCAAAATGCTCTTCACTCTCATTGCTAATCATCTATCCTCACTATTCACACCATGAAGGCTCTGATGTTCCATGCAAAGAACTCATTGTATGCCTCTGTGAAGATGGTTACTTTTCTTTTTCTTTTGCTATACAGCTGCTAGTAAAAGAGGATGTGAAAATAGCATTGCCAATTGCTGCATGTTCCTTAAGAAGATTCTCACTTCTTTTTTGCAAGAGCTCTCCAGGACACACAAAAGGACTTTGTAGGGTACACTTGCATTTCTATATAGTTAATGATTTCTTTGAACCTGGCTGACAAATCTTTGCCTGCCTCCATAACCCTCTGTTTGATTGGACTGGAATTTAGTTTTCCACATTTGAGAAAAATTATCCAACTTTTCATGCAAGAAACTAAGCAAGGGGCTTGTTATGGGATACTGGTGTGGGCTTTTTTGGCCAGTATTTCTTGGGCATTGTTGAATTTCAAGATTTAGGGACTGCAATCTAAGCAACAGATGCATTGATGTTGGTTAGCAACTGTGATTGGCGAGCCTATTACACAGACCCCTGGCAACAAAGTATTGTTAGTCCTTAACTTGCAATGGGTCACTTAGTGTCTATTTGGAATTATGACCACCTTGGAAAGGGCATTTTATGGCCTATAAAGTACTTCTGGCCATTGTAAAATGTCACACTGCCCCCTGATGGTCACATGATCATCACACACATTTTGAGCACTTGGCAACCAGCTCACATTTATGACAGGTTGTAGCATCCTAAGGTCATGTGACTGTGATTTGTTTTTTCTTTTGGGGGGGAGTCAATTTCCTGCAAAAGATTCCCATTTAGCAGAATGGATTCAGAGTGGTGACTCAGAGTTTGAGTCGCTTAATGACCACCTAAAAATGGTAATAAAACCAGGTTAGGTCAGATGGTTGCTTTGACTTAATGACTGTTATAATCGAAATTCTGGACCCAATTGAGGTTGTAAGTTGAGAACTACTCATATATTTGTAAAACTGAACCTTGGTTGATTCCTGTCACATTCCGTATTTTCTGGAATGCTCAGAAACATCATTTCTAATCTGAATTTTCTTCTCTAACAATCCCAGCCCCACTCCGTGGTTTCCCCAAATTTCTTCTTCAAGGAGAGAAAACATTGGGGACACACCTAAAATTAAGTGTTCAATTTGAAATAAATTTGAAATTTCAACTCTTAATATTCTGTTACTGCTAGCTAATAATGTAAGGACAAATTTTCTTCTAGCATTAGGTAACATTTATATTTCAAAAGACATTGTAACACTCAACATAGAAGTAAAATATGACTTAATATTCAAAAGGACACATATTGTTGTATTAAAACTTACCTTCCAGAGGGAGCCTGATTAACTGAGCAACCACTTTCAAATAGCTGGGCTCTTGCTGCTACCCTGAAATATCAAAAATAATTCCATGATTACCAATAATTTCCAATCTCTTTCCAATATAGAAATCCAAGCACAGTCAAAATACAGTCAAACTTACACAGAACCTGGTCTCTGGTAGCCATTACTTGATGCTGTATCCAATCGTAATCTTCTGCACATTTTTGGAGGCAGATCTGGATTTTCTAACATCTTTGGTACTTCCTTGGTGTCCAAGGAAGCTAAACTTTGCAAGGAACTTCTGCAGCTTTTGTTACCTAAATAACACATTGTTACAATTCAATCCAAACCTTTATTGTCAGAGGACAACATATATACAATAAGATTGGCTGAGCCTTCTTTCGTGCACCCCCCCAACACATACAAACAACTCACAGTGAAAGACAAAGAATCCCTAGCCCAGTGAATCCTACTAACAGACACCCAGTTCTATTACACCGTGTGAACTTATTGCACGTCACGCCGGTCCCGCAAGTCAATCATACTATGTTGTTGTCATGTTATTTTTCATTCAGAAGTCTGACAGCCCACGGATAAAACTATTCTTCAGCTTGTTTGTATGGTTGCCTATACTTCTGCATCTCCTACTCCATGGTAGGAGAGTAAAGAAGTGTTGACCAGGTTATGAGTCGTCCCTGAGGAGTTTCTTCACTCTTCTAAGGCAGCGGGCCCTAGCGATGTCATCTAGTGGTATCATGGGACAGCCCACAATGTTTTGTGCTGTGCTCACCACCCTCCGTAAAATCTTGCTATCCGTGGCTGTCAAGCGAGCATACCATGTAATTTCATTACATGCAATTAACTTGAACACCTCCTAGTTTGGTGTTCAATACAGACAGTCCCTGATTTATGACCACAACTGAGTTCAACTTGCACTCGCACGCACCGGGCCACCACTTGCACGGGCCAGTTCCCCTCTTACACACACCCTGCTGGGCCTCCAAGCCATAAAGGTTGGGGACTGCTGATCTAATCTATTTTCTCTCCAAAATTGTATAGTAATTGCAGTGTTTTTACATCACGGGCATAATCCCTTGATATATGAGACGTCATCTTAACATTATCTCAACAACAACATCTTAAGGTCTTCTTGTGGATGCCCGTGTTGGCTTCTTTAAGCTTTTATATGACTGTCCAATTCATACCATGTAACTCTGGGGGTGTGGGAATATACAAAAAGAATTGAAATAAAAACTATAGCCACCAGCATGAAACAACATTAAAACTTAATGAAATTTATTTATTTATTTAGCTTATATACTGCTCTTCTCTTGAAGGACTCAGGGCGGTGAACAGCCAGATAAAAATATACCGTACAAGATCATTAAAAAATAATTAAAATATTAAACTATGGCCAATATTAAGAATCTGCTATAAAAACTTTACTAAAAATGCCCCAAAAATGACAGTCAGAATTGAAATTTTATATAGCTTGTCATTAATTTATCTAATGATTTTTGAAATACGTCCCATATACTATAGTTGCCAACACTGTGTTTATTTAACTTTTGATAAAAATCCTTTCTTTTTCATATAAGACTTGTCCTTCCAGTTAGCAAAACTCAGTATTACATGTCTGATTGCCTTTAAGTATAGCCAGCAACTATTCCCAATTTTATGTTCATTCATTCGGTTATTAAATTTACATGCCACCCCCTTGCTGTCCAAGGTACTGATATTATGTAAGCATTTCTTGGTTCGCAATGTTTAAATATACATGAAAATAGATACGCACAAACAATCAATAAATTGAAGCAATGGATTACTCAAAGATTACCTTCTGCAAAAGGGATAGACCTTAGAGACACAGCTGATGATCGTTTCATTGCAGAGAGACTGTACAATCCTCTTTTGGTTGGGTCTCCTGGTGAAGTCACATTATCTGGTCCAGTAATAGATGTGACACTTTGACAGTCAGATTCCACATCTGTTTTTGCTGCATCCTCCTTTGAGGAGGATTCAGGACTTGTGGTCCAAAGCCCTGAATTTTTTGGTCCATTGGAGGATGGCGATGACGCAATCCATGGAACAACCCCTGTTTTTTCCCTGGACTGAGAAGATGCAGGTTTGGTAGCGCTGTTCTGTTCTGAAGAGTGAGATGACAGCGATTCTATGCTGCCCATAGGAGTGCTGTCTGGGCTGCTACTGTATGAATCGCCTGGAAGGCGGAAAGGGTAAGAGAAGGGGATGAAAACAATAAAATATTGTTTTTAATAAATTATGAATTTATCTAATACGTACATGACATGATGAATGTACTTTATGATTATGAATGTATCTTATGATTGAAATCATTTTGTCAATTATAGCCTGTAAGTATAGAGCATGTACACTGGAGACAAATTTCTTTTGTGTCCAGACACACTTGGCGAATAAATCCTAATTCTAATTCTAAATGGCATTTCTCAAATTTAGGCAGCACTGATGAGGCTACTTAGCTTGATAATGAAACATCTATAAGAAAATCACAATGCTCAGAGAGCCCCAAGGACCCCACATTCCTCAACTTTCTTTGATTTTTTTCTGAGAGGAATACAACACTACTTGCTATTAATCAATATGTACACAAATACAATATGATCTAAACTGATTTAAATCTTTACCAGAGCAATATTTACTATGATTCTTCACAGATGTAGAAAAACTCATTAATGATAGCATGATAATGCATTCATCTGAACATCTTGGTTATGACTGTACGAAAAAATAACTTATGGCTATACAATATGTGTACTTTATGCCAGATGAAGGTCCCAAAGTCAGAAGAGGTCTCCATGAAACTTTCAATAATCAACAAGGATCAGAATATTTGAAATCCTATTTCCTTTGGGAATGAAACCACTGGAATTTGATGTCACAAATTGCTAAAAGAAAACATTTGTCCTTCATATACCACTGTGATTGAATTGCTCTTAAACTCTCATTTATATTTACATATATTGGGTTGTCCCATCATAAAGCTGAGGTCAATATAAATAAATTTCCAGGAAGTATTTTAGTCAGATAATCATTAAATCCCAAAATGCATCATTTGCCTTTGTACCCTATCCTAGGATTCATCCTACAGTATATCTTGGCGCAATGGTTAGAATGCAGCATTGCAGGCTAACTCTGCTGACTGCCAGCAATTCGATTCTGACCAGCTCAAGGTCGACTCAGCCTTTCATCCTTTGGACGTCAGTAAAATGCAGACCTAATTCGATTCTGACCAGCTCAAGGTTGACTCATCCTGTCATCCTTTGGAGGTCAATAAAATGCAGACCCAGATTGTTGGGGGCAATGTGCTGAATTTGTAATCCACTTAGAGAGGGCTGTAAAGCACTATGAAATGGTATTTATGTCTGCTATTGCTATCTTTGGTTGAGTCAGGAGAAAGAAAGATTCCCTTTGTGTATAATTAAATGAAGACAGCCAATTGTGTCTCAGCATATCTAGATTTTGTTAGAGGAAAAAGTTCTAAAATACAGTGAAACCTTGGAATTTTTTTTAGATGAAACAAAGAAACATATAAACATTAATGGTGTACAAATATTTTAAATTAATAAGAAAAGCTCAAATGAAAAAGTGCAGATAGGTGCACTTTTATTACTGTGAACGGTACAAAATCCTCAGCAAAGAAGCACCCCTGGTGCTTACAGCAACCCAATTATTATCACCCATTTATAACCAACTGTGGGAAATCAGATAGTGCTAACGGAATCAACTGCACTTACTATCTGGATCTGCTAGACATGGCGTATATCGTCCTTTAGGTTTGCGAGAACCCGTGGAGAGACAGATTGCTCTTGTCCTTCTTGAGCTTGATCGAGATTGAGGCTGTCGAAGAGGAATATTGGGATCTGGGGCCGTATGGAATATCTATCAATAAAAGTAAACATCCATATTGTTGAGAATCTTTGGGAATACTTGCATTTGCTTAGGCTGAGAGATTGCAAGTCACCTGCTTCAAGTAGAAATTTTTCTGTACAATTTGAGTGACACAGAAAATTCTTCAAAATTATTTAATAATTAAATGAGGCAATATGTAGCACTCTACTGTCTTCATAGGTTGAGGCTTCCCTTTCCAAAACTCCGTTTTTTAGGAATTTCTGGATGTAAGAATGTGTAGAAAGCTACTCTACATGGTGGAATTCCTGTGCATTGCAGACACTGAAAATTCTGAAGAATTTTGAAAGAGATTGTAATTTTTGGCACATGTAGTGATCTATATTATTTTTTCTTTTTCAGAATATACTGGTGGCAAAGTATAGTAAAGTAAAATTAATAAGTATCTTACAATGAGCATCCTTTATTTACTATGTCACTGAAGGTGGCATCACCTAGCATACTTATCTGGGCTGATTTTTAAAACCCAAAGTAGTCATTGATGATAGACTAAGGAACGATCTTAGAGATCTTCTAATCCAACTCTTGGATCAGTCCTGAATCCTGTGGAACAAGACTTCAATCTTTGTCCTACATAACCCTATGGGACCTTAATAGGTTCCACAAGAGATGAAGGTTGAAAAACATTCATTTGAATGCAGTCAATTTTTGTTCGCTGAAGCTTTGTCAAGATTTTTTTTCTTAACAGTTTCCATAATCTGAAAATGTTTGAAAACCCCTATATTAGAGCATTTTTGAAAGATGATTCTCGATCCTTTGTAATCATATAATCTACTGAATGAAAATTCACTATGTAATGGGATAGCCCATTACATTTGCTGATACAATCTAGAAGTTCCTTCTGATAACTACACTGGAAGAAGTTTTAGTCTACTGATTCTTGTTCTACTATCTGGGATCTCAGTGAATACATCTACTGCCTCGTTTATGTGACAACCCTTCAGATATTTGAAGACTGCCATCATAGCTACTTTTTGTTATCTCTTCAATAGGCGTTCCACCTTTCTTCCTGTCACTTGCTGTTCAAGCAGGAGCTGTGAATATAGACTCCCATGTTGTAGGCTACCTTTAACTCAGGAAATGCTATCTTTCTGTTGATTGAATAAACTATTCAGTTTATTCACTATTGATTAAAAAAGTAAGACATTGATATTCCTACGGTTATTATAGTAATATAAGTTGCATTTCGTATTTTTTCACCATAGATTTCAGTAAATCTCATGACATTCTACCTTCTCATAATGTTCAATGAGAATTTCAACCACAATATTCTGAAACTTGATGTTCATCATAGCTGCCACTGTTTCTTCCTGGGCTCTCATCAGTGTGGGACCAAATATAACTCCAAGATTGGAGACCGTCATGAGATTCTGCTGACTATGTAATGACACCCTGAAAATAAGCAATTAAAAAAATGACAGAATTTAGATATCATGCACAAGCTTTTCATTTCCACTCAATATAACCGGACACTCCATTTATGTATATATTAAGTAAAATTTGTCATTTGTTTTGGTAACATACTTTGGAAAGACAGAAACTATTTGCCCTTTGGCGAAGAATATATTGTGGTAGAAATGTTGGAAACAGGCTTTCTTATTTAATAATTTAAATATTTAAATATTTTAAACATTCTGCGTGTTTAAGCAGACCTTCAAATATTTAACATGCTTTGCTAATTCTAGCTTAACTCCCAAGTTCTTTTATCATGGAATAAAATTTCTACTGATTGACACAAATACCAAGCAATATATTCCATGTACATTGCCTCTAAAGAACAGGTTTCTTCCCAATAAATATAAATCCAATATAACACTTTCTTTTATATGTGGAGAAATTCTTTTAACTTTTTTTTCCTAACAAGAAGAATCACCAAGAAATGTACCTGGCAGGGCTTAGTTGAAATTGAAATATATAAATATCATTTTTCCAAAATGCTAATTGACTGCTATTCAATTTATTATCACCAAAGGTTTACCTAATTCAAGGAGACTTACACAATCAAGTTCCAAACACCAAAACTTTGTAGATCACACCTGGCAGAAGTTGTCATTTTATACAATTTGTAATAGCTCAGTAAAAGCTTTGTAAGTAGACCACAGGTAGACATTGACCTATGACCAATTGCTGTTTAAAAGTTACAATGGAGTCTGAAAAAGCTACTTATGATCTGGATTTTAAGTTCCAACATCAGGCTCCCCCTGGTCATGCAACAGCACTGTAGGCTCTTGCCTGTATTTATGGTCACTTGCAGTGCCCTGTAGGCACATGGCCGTGAGTTATGATGTTTTTGCTGAAAACCACGACCTACTTCCATTTTCTGAGGGAAAAAAAATCCTCATAGCGAACAATAGGTTCAATAAACTGGCATGGTATTTAGAAAATGACTGCTGCAAAAAAGGTAATAAAATTGGGTCTGGTCAAGTGGTAATCTGCTTGATGACTGCCATGACTTACAACCAAAATTGTGGGCTCAATTATAGTCTAGGTGTAGGCTTACCTATATGGTTCACATGAAGTTTCTAATCATATTCGACTATTCATTCACAGCTCTACCTTTTCTTGGGGCACAATACCTGCCCCACTTTCTCAAAATGACTAATTCTTTGACGTGGTGCTTTCTTGCACACACATATATGGTCAATTTGGAACATGTCCTTAGTGAGTGGCACCTGTGAATTTAGCAAATGGAAAGGCAAGATAGGAAATCCTTTACATCAATCCCCCTCCTCAAATGATTTCCAGATATCTTTCTTATATGAAAACTGCAAGTAATATTTTAGAGGTGTGATCTAGCATACTGTATATATTAAGGCATCGGGATTTAATTAAATTAACCCTAAATCTCCTAAATTAAAAATGCTCCTTTCAATACTTCTCTTCTTACTGAGGAATGTATATGTGGATGCAACCTACGTTTATATATCCATTTTCTCTCCGAAACATTTGTCATCTGGACTCATTCTGGAGAACATCTAAAAAGTTCCTATCTCAAGAATAAGTTGTCCTGCCCATAAATCTGGATGTACTTAACACAGGGTGTTATTCTTGGTGATTACCTTCTATTTTACATTAAAGGAGTTCCAAATGTCACAAATATTCCTGAATGCAATATTTAAAGCTGGAATATTACTTCATATTGTTTAAAGTAGACACATAACTTTACATGCAGCTAGAGGGCCCTATAAAGATTTTCAAATTTTCACTAATAAAAAAATATTAAGTTAAAGTTGAAAGAGGTAATGCTGATGTAAATTTCCATATTACTGTAATCTTAACAAAGAAAGCTTAGATTGCGTGGGTGAAAAATTGAATCTTTTAGATAGCAAAAGTGAGGCTGATATTGGCTTGACAAGTAATAACTGGACATAAATTTTTGAAATGGGAAGTAAGGCTCAGTTTCTTGAAGAAATTTTAAAAATGCAGCTTTTTCATAATATTAATGAGATGGCTTTATTTTGGGATAATGAATACAATTAGGCTGAAATAATAAGAGAATGAAATGTATGTTATTAAAGAAAATATCTATTTCCCGAAAGACTACTTTCATTGTGCTATACTTCCGAGTAAAATTTTAAACATTGTCTATCTTTAGTTTTTCATTATTATAAAGGTGGAATTATTTCCACCTCTCTTTTTATATTAATATGTGATAGCATGGTCAAATTCTCAACCGATAAAATACTAGATCCGTTTAGTAATTCTTTGATCAACAAACAACATCACAAATTTTAACTGGTGTTTGTGAAATGTCAATCTAATATTTTATCACAGTAACATATGACAAGAATTCATTGAAATCAGATTAATTTTATGAGGCACCTGCCCTTTTCTGATTACAGAAGGGAATAACCTACTCCCTTTTTCGCCCTTCAGCCCCAACCTAGGGGCTTATGCAGGTCTGTCGCTTAGCGACACACCTTTTTTTAAATTATTACACCAAGACGTTTTACAAGAACAAAGAAGGAAAGGGAATCTCAAATGGCCATTTCTAAATTCTACCCTCTGATGGAATTTGAACCTGGGCTGGATTGCATGTTACAAAAGAGATGGCACGTGGCCAATTCCCCCCCACTTCCCAGCTCCCTCGCCCTCTTCCCATTCCCTTTCCTCCACACCCCATAATTTTGTAAATATTGTTAAAGTTCTATGTTAGTTATTCAGGTTTATCTGTACACCACCAATTCCC
>JANHFO010010721.1:60092-71173 GCA_032468095.1 Pareas carinatus | reverse complement strand
GTTGCAAAACCACTGATTCACGTTTGTTGCAAGCTCTGGAATTGCTGGCCCTGGGAACGCGGGAAATTCGGGTGCTCCCATTGGCTGCCGCCTAGCGGCTGTTCTCTCTATATACGAGTTGCGCAGCAGATCAAGCTGTTCACTTTCAGTTCTCACTTGCTCGTGTCAATAAACCTGTTGCTGTTTTACCAACAAGCCTCTTCAATGCTTCAACGAACCTCAGTATTTAACCATTTGTATAAACAATTAGCATAAGGGAAATAATTAATGTATTAAGTTTTTAAGTAAGGAGAAAACACCTGGTATTTCCATGACTACAGCTACAACATCTTTAAATGTGGAACGCTCAATATAGATGAATAAGAAATAAAAAGAACTTGGGATTTAATCTGCTTTATGAAAGCCTAGATAGCTTTGAAAAGCTCAATTAATGAATGTGAGGATCAAAAATTTAAAATAATTTTTGAAGTTTAATAAGCTATCCAGATGATTCTGGATTCCTGGCAGGGTGGATAAATACCAATGTTTTTTTAAAAATTTTTTTAAAAATCTGATTTTTTAATATTTAAATAGGATTTTTTTGTTTTTATAAAAAAATTTTTAATAAAATGCTTTTGGAGAAAAAATCTATCTAAAGATAGTTTTCCATTTAAGGTACATTAATCATTTAGTTTATTCAGCATGAAATGGAGCTTAGTTATATATCATGAGGCTGTAAAGTCTGCAATATTTACATTTTTGGTAAACTCATTCAATGAATCCAAGCTCTGCAAGCTGAGATAACATGCACTGCTTTGATGCATTTACACAATTTCACAGTAACCATGGGATAAAGCAAAAAACAATTTTTTATCCAGCCTGATTTAAATTGAGGCTTTTCACTAGTGATTTAAATCAAGATTTAAACTGTGATTTGAATCAATTTGATTTAAATCAAATCCACCCTGGTGCAAGTAGAAGTGAATAGGAACCTCTCAAACCACTGGTTCCCAGCCACTGGTATTTAGAGGTCATTGTGCCCCATTTCAGAGGCAGCAATGAGACAAATAGCCCTTAGTAGAAGGATCCCTGATAAACTAATCCAGGCCCTCTCTAAAGCCATCCAATTTACTAGCCATCATGACATATTGTGGGGATGAATTCTACTGTCAAGTTCTCAACATTCCCTTGTTCAAGAATCGAAACAACCAATCCACACCATAGAATAAGCTGTTGTTTTAATAGAATCAAAAGGCTGCAGAAGAACTAGCAATTCACCTGAGACGAGGAATGTTAAAACTGATGCATCTTGGGTGTTCATGCGCAGTTCTGCCGATTGCCATTAAGGTTCCTCCTCCATCACTGTGGGAATTATCTTGGACGCTTCTCTGTGTGTCACATGGGCATCCACATTTGATAAGTGTTTCTACACAGACATCCTTCTCTGTAGTTCCAAAGAGATCAACTCCCCCTCAACTCCCAACCATGACAAATTCCTAAAGGAACACGGCCTGGTTCATTTACAGTCGCAATAGATTGGAAAGGAATTTCACAGATTAATTATGCATTGTTTTAAAGTTTCTTCTCGTTAGGTTTAATGGATGCCCTCATAATATAGCAGCCTTTCTCTGGATCATGCATGCCACTTAAGTCCCTTTCTCCCTACATATAAGCAGTCTTTTCCACATTTCTACACTCTACGTTTTCTGCATTAAAACATAGCTTTTCCTTACAGGAATTTGATGATTTTGAATGCCCTTGCTTTTTATGACTCTTACATTCTTTTCGAACTGCAGCAAGCTGAGCAGATACAAATATGTTCCAGATCCTTTTCTTTTTCCCCTTCCAAAAGATCTGCCCATGATCAAAGACTCATGGATAGGCTGAATTCTCGTGCAATTCACCAAACCATAATGTACAAGCCATTCTGATATGAAAATCATGGTTTGTGACTGCACATTGTCCACGCTCAGCCAATTATGGTTTACTCAATACCATGATTTGTTAGTCAATGTTTTAAAGTTTCTGTCTGAAATCATGTACAAGAGCCCACGTTTTCTATGTGCTCCGGAGAGGAGGAAAAGACGGCCCCAAAGCATGTTTCCACAAATAGAAGAATCTTCGTTATCAACTTAGCATTTTAAGAAAAGGTATTCCGCATTAAAGGTTAACCCAGAGAAATTGCCTGAGGGTCAGTGCTATAGGTAGTTATGAGCCAGCAATGTATATTTTAGTTGATGATAAAAACATCTAATTTCATGACCGCAATAACCATTACGTTCGGTGATCCCTACCACAAATCTTTCCACAACATCACAGGGAATGAAGAATTTTACTATTGTGTAAATCAAACAGCTCACATTCTCCCAGTTCTGTGATCCGTAGGTGAGTACAGGTTTACTAGGTAACTTATTCAATTTCTTGTAATTTACAGCTTCAGACTCTGGAATGGCTTAACTGCAGTAAGAACATTTAGAAACCTGATGCAATAGCTGTCCATCTTACTGTTAACAGAAGAGTCTGAGCCTTAAGTACTAGGAAGGTGTTCAAATCCTTTTAGTGTGACCTTTACTGACAGTTATACAGAATGTTTACTAGATGATTTACTTTTGTTATTCTTCAAATAAACTAACGTCTGGGTGAATATGATGAATTCTAATCCTTTGACCTCCGCCTTGCCATCCAGCTAATCCTTTCCACTTCTCCCAGCTATCAACTCTCAGCCATATTTCCTTGTTTCCATCAATCCCTCCTTCCACTAACTTTAACATCCCATACACAAACAATTAACTTTCCTCTCCACTCTATATCTGACCTTAAACCTAATCAGTGGCCATGTTATTTTTCATTAACCGAATAAACTGATTAACAACGTCATACGGTACAAGAAAACAACTTAGAATTATTAACCATCCGAGTCTATTTAATACTGCAACCGTATATATATAAAAAAATCCAGAAATGCATTCAGATCAGAGACCAAACGCTTGTTTCTCTTCATTCTCATACCTGCAAAATAATATCTTGCAATGGTGATTCCAATCTATCAGAATAGAGCTGTAAGGAACCTTGAAGGTCTTCTAGTCCAACCCCCCCTGTTCAAGCAGCAGACCCTATACCATTTCAGACAAGTAGCTGTCCAATCACTTCTTAAAGATCTCCAGTGAGCACCCACAACTTCTGAACGCAAGCTGCGCCACTGATTAATTGTTCTCTCACTGTTAGAAAGTTTCTCCCTAATTCCAGGTTGCCATCCACTGCTTCTTGTCTTGCCCTTCTGGATCTTTGGAAAATAAGCTGACCGCGATTTTTGTGGCAGCCCCTCAAATATTGCAATACTGCTACCATACCACCCTTAGTCCTTCTTTTCTTTAATCACAATATTTATACAAAAAATAAGGAAATACAGGGACATTATTAATGGTGGCTTGAATACTATATTTATAGATAATTAAATATTTGGAGGCATGATCACTCAACTTTCTTGCTCATTTAAGGAGGGTTTTTCTATCCCAAGGTTCTATCAAGATAAAAAAAAACCAACTGAAATTCATCAATCATGTGGGATCCTTAACATGTGATTCCTTTCCTACTGTCCAAAGATCTAAATATCATCCATGCTGGGCCTTTTTCACAACTGTATGACTAGTAAATGTGTCCTTTGTCAACTTCACCTACATGTAAATGGTGGTATACTGCTGTGCTTTCATTTTAGTATTGAAGATTTTTTTAAAAAATAAGTTGCCTGAAAATTGATCTAAATACTCCAATTTCTATGGATTTATATTTCATATCTCATTTCATCTATCAAACATCTTTTTATAACAATTTACCTTCAACAGGTAGCATATTTACAGGTAGTGTTCAATTTGCAACTACAATTTGGCCTGGAATCTCCACCATAGAAAGTCATAAGGCAAATCAACACATCACCATGCCTGATTTTACGACCATTTTTACTACAACTGTTTAAGCAAATCCAGCCTCCCCAACTGACGCTGCTTGCTGGAAAATATCCGGATGGGTCACAAATCACAAACATATTAGGACCAAAGAATGCTGTAACTTGTCGTAATTGTGAGTTAGCTGCCAAGTGCCCAAATTGTGATCATCTGACTGTAGGGTTAAGCATGGTGGTCCTAATTGTGAAGACAGGTCATAGATAATTTTTTCTAAGGTCGTCATAAATGTGAATTATTGTAACGTGAACAGTTGTAATTCAAGGATACCTGTCGATTCTTCCCATCAGCAGAAAGATTACTAGTATGATTTAGGAATATGGAGAAATGTAGTTATTAGTAATAGGTAAATGATGTACTGAGTTACCAAACTGGCATTCTTCTTGGAACAACTAATGTAAGTCACAATCATGCTACTATATATATATAAGTTTGAATTTATACAGGTAGTCCTCAACTTAACAACAATTCACTTAGTGTTTATTCAAAGCTTCTACAGCACTGACTTACGATTGTCTTTCACACTGGCAATTATTGCAGCGTCTCCATGGTCACATGATCAAAATTCAGATACTTGGCAATTGACTCATATTTATGACGGTTGCAGTGTCCCGGGGTCATGTGATCCCTTTTTGTGACCTCCAAAGCAAAATTCACTTTACAACCATGTTACTAACTTAACAACTACAGTGATTCGCTTAACAACTGTGTCAAGAAAGGTTGTAAAATGGGGCAAAATTCATTTAGCAACGTGAATTTTGGGCTCAATTGTGGTCATAAACCATGGTCTATCTATATTTTAAAGAGTACCAAAACATTTTTTATCAGGTTTGCATTCTATTACCCCTAGCCATCTATCCTCAATTGCAATTGGCTAGTTTTAAATGCTACTTCTGTTATCGCACCAATCTCTCTATATATCCATAGCCCCAAAACCCACCCAGTAAAAAAGTTTTAAATTTTAAAAAGGTAAGTCTTGTTTAGATTCAGTTTCATAACTGATGACTTCATAGAAATGTCCACATAACTTCTTGGAAGCTTCACGGAATGCTTTCATCCAGGATATTTCTCAAATCCCCCGACTCGTCTACACTCCAGGAATTTTCTGGTGGTCTCCCATTCAAGTAGTAACAAGAGCAGAGCAAGACAAGCTAAGGAACTGCTGTCTGTTAGGCTTTTTAATTTGATCATCTTGCAATAGTTCATTGATTGACTGTAACAAGATGAGACTTGAATCTGATGGCTTCTCACCCTCCAATAGCTATGCTTGAATTCACACACACGTCCACAAATATCCACGGCATCAACATTCTGGCAATCCCAAGTAAGTCAAGCCAATTTATTTATCTGAAGTAATGAATTTCACGGCTCTTGCACGTTGCTCAAGAGATTCAAAGCAGTGAGACAGAACGGTAGCTTTTTAAAAAAAGGATGTTAGATTCTTAACATTCGCAACCATGGGAGAGATGGAACACAGCAGTCTAAATCCAAAGTCTAATGCCACAAAGTCACAAAAGCAACATACTGAAGCAGAAGGATCAAAAAAGCTTTATGCTAGGCCCTTCCTTTGAAAGAAATCTTAGGACCATGTTAATGAGAATTCACCTTTCCTGCGATAATATCCACTGCTTTAACTATGCCATTTGGATTAATAATTGCACTAGTGAATTACACTATCATACTTCCCCTGACCAGTCCTGCAAAAACAAGTTTACATTGGCTGTAAAAATTAAGCTGTCTACCCTCAAAAACCTACAAAGACCAATTGCAAAGCTTGGCAGAGCTACTTATGAACATCTTTTATCCACGGAAAGATGGCACTTATCAGGTTGGGAAGTCAAGAAGTGTACTTTTAAGTTCCATCCAGTATTTGGTTATACAAAACAGGTTGTCCTTGATTGACACTAATTCACTTAGTGACCATTTGAAGTTACAATGGCACTAAAATCAGAATCAGAATTTCAGAATCAGAATTTATTGGCCAAGCGTGTCTGGACACACAAGGAATTTGTCTCCAGTGTACATGCTCCATACCTCCATATATACAATAAACAAACTGTGATTACAATCATAAGATACATTCATAATCCTAAAGTACATTCATCTTGCCATGTAAATATAAGAATAAGATACAATCATAATCCTAAAGCACATTCATCTTGTCATGTACATGTGATCATAAGATATATTCATAATCATAAAGTATATTCATCTTGTCATGTACATATAAGCTGCAAACGACAAACCGCAATCTTAATCATGAATATTTATGCCCATTTTTCACATGACCATTATAGCATCCCCACAGAAATATGATAAAAAGTTGGATGCTTGGCAACTGGCTCATATTTATGATGGTTGCAGTGTGTGTGTGTGTGTGTGTGTGTGTGTGTGTGTGCGCGCGGAGGGGTGTGTGTGTCATGTGACTTTCTGGCAAGCAAAGTCAATGGGGAAGCCACATTCACTTAACAACTGTGTTACTAACTTAATAGCTGCTGTGATTTATTTAAGGTGTTATCTCCTAATTAAATCTAAATTAAATGCCTACAGACTTCAGAGACTATTCCTTTCAGATTCACCCCTAAGTAAAGTGTGTATCTGGCATGCAACATTCAAAACTCTAAACCTCCGAACTGAACGCATCACAATTAGAGTCCCAAGAAATATTTATCAACCAAACAGAATGCAAGAAGTTCTCACTTACCAATGGCAATTGGGCTTAGGGACTCAGTTGCTAAGTGAACTGGTCATATGCCCTGAGATCACAACTGTGCCACTTTATGGCACTACTTTCAGCAGTTCCCAGTTGGTGTTGTTAGATGAATCCCACACAGTCATGGCATTCTGCAATCATGTGATCACAGTTTGCAACCTCCTGTCAGCTTCCCCAATGACTTTGTTTCCCAAAGCCAGGGGTGAAGGTTGCAAATGGCAATCATGGGATATCACAATTGCAAGCTGATCGCCAATCGCCTGAATCTTTATCCCAAGACTATGAGAACGCTACGACAGCTGCAACTAGGAAGACCTACTGTAAGTACTCCTGATTCAGCACTGTTGTAAGTTCAAATTGTTGTTGGACGAGTAAATATTAAATAAGAATACCTATCCTAACTATGTCATTCTGCATTCAAATTTGTGTAGAAGAACAATAACTTCAATAATAACTTGCCATTCAGAATACAGGTATTACCAATACTTCTTACACGAACAATAACAAAAACCAGAAAATATGTTCTTTAAAATGATAATGGCCATTTCTGTGATCCTTCCAACTGGCAATTGATAGCAATAGCCCAATGGGGAAAGAATTCAATTACTGCTGATTTTGAGACTTTATGACAGGCAGCCCTTGACTTACAATCCTTCAACTTAGTAATAGTTACAACGGCACTGAAAAAGAGTGTTATGACAGGGTTTCACACTTACGACTGCTGCAGCATCCTTGTGGTCAACATATTCAAAATTTGGACATCTGGCAACTGGCATGTATTTACGACAGCTCCACTGTTCCAGGATTATATGATCATCATTTGTAGCATTCTCAACCAGCTACCAACAAGCAAAGTCAATGAGAAAAGCCAGATTCACTTAATGATCACATTTAACTCAACAACTTTGATTCACTTCGCAGCAAAAATATTCATAAAATGGGGCGAAACTCACTTATCAACTGTGTTGCTTAGGAACAGTAATTTTGGGCTCATTAGTGGCCGTAGCTTGAGGACTACCTATAGTCAGCTAAATTTTATTCATTCCAGTTGCAACAAACTACACTCACCAATGCTGATTTCATCGTCCGTTTCAGCATCTCCAATGCATTCGAACTGAAAATCTTGAAGTGACTGGGAAAATTTTTGTACTGCCATTGAGAGATCTGTAAAATAAAGAAACAAATGTTAAGTCTCCAGGATCTACTCAGAGCGCAGCATTTCACTGATACCGATGGAGCCCTGATGGCGCAGTGGTTAAATGCATTACTGCAAGCTACTTCTGCTGACTGCTAACTGTCATCACTTCAGCAGTTCAGTTCTCATCGGCTCAAGGTTGACTCAGTCTTCCATCCTTCCGAGGTCAGTAAAATGAGGACCCAGATTGTTGGGGGGCAATATGCTGACTGTGCAAACTGCTTAGAGAGTGCTGTAAGCACTTTAAAGCGGTATATGACTCCATCTAAGTGCTATTGCTATATAGATTGTAAGCCTCTCTGAGTCTTCGGAGAAGGGCGGCATATAAATCTAACCAAATAAATAAATACAAGAAAAATTAAAACTTACAAGATTAAAAACACTGGCCAATACTTGGAAAGACAAATAGATAGTCTACCTATTGGAATTCCATAGCATACTGAGTCATAGGTAGAAATAGACACATTTTTTTCCACAAAAAAAACGTCCATCTTCCATTCCTTTAAAATTTAATTTACGTTTCCGGAACTATACCAAATACCATATATACCTCATGTATAAGTCTATTTATGGATAAGCTGAATCTTGAATTTTTAACCAAAGTACTGAGAAAAATGCACCAGCAGATAAGCTGACCCTTAAACAGATCCTTAAATTTTTTATCTATGGGTAATCCCTGATTTTTTTCATGGCGTTTTGGTTAAAAATTTGAGGATCGCCATGTCTGCTAATGGTCTTAAGCACTAGCACACAAGGGTTATATGGGTACTACCGTATATACCCATAGATAAACTGAATCCAATTTGGGATTGTATACCTGCGCACCTAAAATATTTAACTTATTTGCAGGCATATATAGTAGGCTTATTTCCTGTTATTTTAACATTTTCTTGCTCCTTATATCCTAAATATGGAGTTTTTGAAGGATGGGGGGAGTACAACGAATGGTCAATGATCACCTATCACAAGATAGGCATTTATTCATGCTGTATAATTTGGAGATAGAAGATGGAGAGAAATACTATAATAAAGTGTTTTTTCCTCCGTAGCAATTTCTCACAATGCAGCGCCTATTTTTGGAGAGGAGCATCAATGAGTGTTGATGGATTGGTTGTGACAAGCACTGACTGACCAGCTTGCTATGAGAGCCTAATGTTGTTACTGAGAGAGTGTGATTGTGTCAAAGTCACCCAGCTGAATTTCACAACTAAGGTGGAACTAAAACCTAAATTTCCCCAGGTTTCTAGACAGTAGACCAAACTGTCTCTTTCCATATTAAATTGGAATTTTGCTAATAATGCCTGCAGGAAGCAGAAATATCACTTGTGCCCTATGGCACTTTATCAGACTATAAACAGATTCTTGTGTTGAATAATTTTGTCATCTCTAAGTCTACCTTGGAAACATAACGTATTTTTTTAAAAATAGGTCCATCATTTTAAGTGCGCCATCTTACATTTCCCCTCACCATGAGACTTTCCCATTCATCTTTAGAGCAAAGCAGAAACACCTATAAATTCATACCAAGGCTTTGCTCTCTGTGGCTCTACTGTTAGAAATCCTGAAAAACTAGCTGTGAATTGAATTATGATTATTAAAAACAGAAGTTCATCTGGTAAGCCTTCCTGATGTGTTGAGCTACTGTAGTATTTCATTTTTTTTTTTTGTAAAGGTACATTTTCTATTTTTTAAAAAGTTCCTGAGTGAATGTTGGACAAAATTAGTGGATACCTCCTCTTGTTTAAACGTACAAAAACATGCACGGAAGAAATAGATCATTTTTATTTTGCAACTCGACATCTGAAAATTGACAACCAAGTGTTTAGCTTGTTTTGGCAGCAAAAGCTGAACCTCATTCTTTCCGACTGTGATCCAGAAAGAAGTGTGTTTTTCCTTAGAGGCCTGTGAAGGATTCTTCCAATTAAAAATCAAGTCGGTTAAATAGTAGGTTTCCCTGAAAGAGTCACACTTGTTCCTCCCCTTGCCACCACTAATAAGTCCTGCTTCCCAAGGCCACCGCAGAGTTAATTTGGGGTTAAAAGAAAAAGAAACCTGTTTGGTGCCATAAGTCAACTAGCACACAGACAGCTGAGAAGATGATTTAAGAGGCTTCCACTCTACTTCAGGCAGAGTAGAACCTTGAGTTTATACACTACAGTTAATCCTCAACTTACCACCACAATTGAGTCCAAAATTTAAGTTGCTAAGGGAGGCATTTGTTAAGTGAGTTTTGCCTCACTTTACGGCGTTTCTTGCCACAGTTGTTAAGTGAATCACTTCAGTTGTTAAGCTAGTAACATGGTTGTTAATGTGAATCTGGTTTCCCCATTGACTTGTGTTAGGGTTATGGTCCCTTTAAGCACCTAACTGGTTGGTTTACAAAATGGCTGACTAGCTGAGTCATGCCAAGTCATGCTAATTGCTTAGAACCAGAATACTGATTATAAAAGCAGCAGACTTGAGAGCATTCTCTCTCCTTCGATATTCTACAACTCTGCTTTGCTTCTGTATTTGATCCTGTGCGTTGCCGCGAAAGATTGCTGATCAACTTTGTTGGTGAAATTTCTGGTGAAGACTACTTGCTAACTTGGTTAGTAAAACGACTGCTTGACTGTGTATGATAACTGGACTGTTGACTTAGAAGACTGGACTGTGTTTAACTTTCTGTTTATGAAGTCTTTTATACCTACTGTACTCTGTGCCTGTGTGATACTGGTTTTCATTGCTACTTCCTAGCTCACAGCGTTTTTTGCTGCACACACCATCTGCTTGTTCCTAACATTGGTTCTAAGCCTAGGGAGCTAACAAGGGGGTCAACCTATTTTTCAAATCACATGAAGGCCAGACAAGGAACAATGGATGGAAACTGATCAAGGAGCGATTCAACTCAAAAATAAGAAGAAATTTCCTGACAGTGAGAACGATCCACCAGTAGAACAGAAGTTGACTTCCAAAGTCGTGGGTGCTTCATCACTGGAAGCATTCAAGTAGAGACTAGATAGCCGCTTGTCAAAAATGGTGTAGGATCTCCTGCTTGAGCAGGGGGTTGGACTAGATGACCTGAAAGGTCCCTTCCAACCCTGTTATTCTATAAGTTCTATAAATTCCTGTCATAATTCAAATTCTGATTTTTCTAATGCTCATTAAGGCCAACACACAAACCATACAATATTCTAAAACCATTCATACAAAATACAGTAAGTGAAATACATAACATTGAAACAACAGCAGTTAG
>JANHFO010010715.1:0-13298 GCA_032468095.1 Pareas carinatus | reverse complement strand
TCATATAAAGGAAATTCTGTTTTATATAAAAACAATTATCATTTTTGGTAATTGAAATTCCACATATTGTAAGCTATAGTTTTGTACGTTATTGACCAATAAAAACCTTTTCTATTAAAAAAAAAAATTGGACATGCCACATATCTCATCAGCCAAAGGGTGTTGACTGACAGGAACTAGGAGACAGGTTTTCTCTCCTGTGGCTTCTGCCTTGTGGACTATTCTTTTCTTAGAATGGCCCCAACACTGTTGGCTCTTCACTAAGGTTTAAAAACTTGGCTTTGTACCCCAGCCTAGTGATTGAAAGGTGTTACGGATCCTTCTTCCTCCTACTTCTTCTTCCTGTTCTGTCTTCCTTCTTAATCCCCAGTTCTTCAGGGATAAGTTATATTTTGGACCTAAGTACACTACCAAGAGTTTTGGGCCCGTCCTGGTCTCTTCAAACCATAGTCTACTGATTTCTACTGATTTTACTTATTAAGTAAAATGTAATTATGAGCTGCTGGGAAATGAATGCTATATACATTGCAATTGTAAAAGCAGACACACTGGCACCAAGACCAGAAATGTTGGATTCCAAGAGGAGCCATATTTTGTGTACATGGCAACAATTTCCATGGGTTATGAACCATATGTAAAAAAAAGACTACACAATTTGTTGTATTTAGGAAATTCTAACTTAGCTGAGCACTTCCTGTTTCTTGTAAAGTCTCTTTTAATTCCATGTGTTCAATTAAAATATTAAAGAAGTGACTTCACAGCACTATTGCTTATCTCACTTGTTGAAACAAGCAATCCTATTTTCATCCATAGCTTTCATTAGATGTTTGCTAATGTAGATTCAGGATAGCTTTTTTCAGTTTAAAAACTGTTCTATTATTTCCCCATCCTATTGGGTTGAATCTGAACCTTTCTTTGCAAAATAGAGAACACTGTTCTGATGTGATCAGATAATTCCCACAGACTAAATACATCTCCTTTTTTCATAGGATACTTATATTTGTGTTAAAGTTTCAAAAGTGCTAAACTTTTGAAATCAGAAGATGCTGCTTGATTTTATGTCTACTTATTATGGTAAGCATTAGCAGGTCTACATAAGCAAATATTGAAACTATATTTATATTGCTATTTATTCATTTTATATACACACATTTTGAGCTTCAAGATAATGTTTTTGCCCCATCCCAAGTTCAACATC
This sequence comes from Pareas carinatus, assembly GCA_032468095.1. Taxonomy (NCBI): domain Eukaryota; kingdom Metazoa; phylum Chordata; class Lepidosauria; order Squamata; family Pareidae; genus Pareas; species Pareas carinatus. The sequence continues at coordinate 12,100 of JANHFO010010715.1, read as the reverse complement.
TCTGTTGATATATGCATGTATACAGGGGACAAAAATTAGTTTACAGAGGCATTATGCTGCTTTTATCATTTGTCTCTTCTTGACCTCCCCATCCATGGATGTCTGTAATAACTAGAATATTTAAAGTAATTTAAGCCTCAGACATTATTTCAAAAGACATAGATCTTTTTCAAAAATAGACAGTGATTTGGTTCCTAAAGTTTTTATCAAAGATGTTTTCAGACAATAATTATGTGACTCTGATTTATAATAAAAAATCTAGTTCTTTCAGGTGGAAACTAAATGAAGAACTATTATAGAAAGGAGAAATTGCTGAGGATTGTAAAAAGAAGTTAAATGATTTTTTAAAAATAATTTAAATTAAGGTACTTCTTTGAAAATGGTTTGGGATGCAGGTAAAGCTTTCATTAGAGGTTACTTGATACAATACAATTATGAATTTAAGAGGAAGAGGCAAGAGAAAAAAATAAAATATTTTGGATGAGATAAAAAGAGAAGGAAAAGTAAAGAATTTCATAGGAAATATAAGCATTTCTCATAAATTAAGATTTTAGAGCAGCAGCTATCTATATTAATGATAAATGAAGATAAAATTGAATTATGTGAAAGGAAAAAAATGAATTTGTGAATAAACCAGGAAAATGGCTTTAAATGATTTTGAAATTACAGGAGGGAGATACTGTATTAATGGAGAAAGTAGTTATAAAAACATTTTATCAATATTAGTCTTAATTGCAAAGAGACTATGATATCTCAGAAAACAAAATCTACTGAAGAGATCACAGAAGAACGAAGACAAATTATAAATGAATTATAACAATAATATAACTTAAAGACTATTAAAAAAAATAAATCAGAAAAGGTGCCTGGACCACATGGGTTATCGAGTTTGTATTATAAGTGTTTTGATGAAGTTTTGCAATCTCTACAAAGCAAAATTTTGAAGTTTTGTAACCTCTACAAAACAACAATATTTTATATATAGAGAAAAATGACAAAGACTTGGAAAGGGACTAATATATGATTAATATCTAAAAAAGGACAAGATATGACTTTAACAAGAAACTACAGTGATATCTTTATTGAATAATATTACAAATATATTATAACAATTTTAGCTGAAAGTCTGAAAATAATTTTGCTAGAATTTATTCATGGTTTACACCTAAAAGAGAGGTAAAGGGCAACATTAGCACTGTGTTTGATATTTTGGAATATTTGGAACATTTTTTTAAAAAAAATCACATCAATTAGATACAGAGAAAACTTTTGACAATTCAAATTGTACTTCCTTGTTTAAATTTCTGAAAGATATGAATTTTCGAGAGAATTTTATACAATGAGTGAAATTGAGTTTTACTTCACAGATGGCACCAGTAATTGTTAATGGAGATTGAATCAAACCATACAAGATACAAAAGGAACAAGATAAGGTTATCCACTCTTTTATGTTTCTTTAAGTTTTCACAGGATTGAATAGAGACATAAGAAAATATGAGAGGGTCCTGAGCATAAATATATAAATTAATATCTTTTGCAATAATTTGGTTTTGGTTTTGGCAGACCCTTTAAAGAGAACTGAATTAAAAGCATTTGGAGAACTAGCAGGTTTCAAGATTAGCAAACAGAAGGCAAAAATATTAACAAAAAAACCCCATGGAGATATATGATCAACCAAAATAAGTAAAATGGATTTTAAGATTGAGAAGAAGGTAAAATGCTACAGAAATACTCCATATTACTGTGATATATATAAATTGTATGTTAGTTCAAAACAACTATGTTAAAACATGAAATGAAGCTTTAAAAGATGCATTAAGATTGGATAAAGTACAGTTGTCACTACTTGGAAAAAATATGTGATTAAGATGAATATGTTACCTAGAATGCTATTTTTATTTTAGACAATATCTATTTTGACAACTTATGCACTCCTTAAACAATGGCAGAAAACTATATTTAAATTTATATGGTGGAGAAAAATCCAAGTTAAATATAAGGTATTACAATGTGCAAAGGAAAGAGGAGGGTTGGGTCTACATGATTTGAAATTATACTTTGCTATCTGCTCTTTAGTTTGGATGAAAGAGTGGGTGTTGTTATGAAATAAAATGCTATTTTGGTTAGAAGGATATGATCCTTGCATTGAGTGGCATGGATACCCATGGTATGATAAAGGTTAATATGGATTTAAATCATTATGTCAGGTGAGCCGTTCTATATGAAATATGGAATGATATAAACATTTGTTGTATGTGAAAACACCTTTGTGATTCTCAGCGCATGAAGCATTTTATGGACAAGAAACAATAAGCAAATTAATTGGTTTACTTATTGTAATATACTAGAATTGTCTCAAGGGCATTGTAAATACAATGAAGATCTGAAAACAGAATAATATCCTTGTCAATGCTTTGTTATGTACCATTATCAGAAAGTGGATAAAATATTTTATGGTTTTGAACAATGCAAGACTGAGTTTGAAATAGAATTATGTTTAAATGATTAACAGGTTATTGCTAAAATGCATAAAAATTTGTTGAAATATGAGATAAAAGAACAAGTGAAAGAATTTACAATAAAATGGACTAACATTTTTGGCTACAATAGACAAATGAATCAATGGGGATTCTTTTATGTGGCTAAAAGAATTGAAATATGTTCTAGCCTTAAATACTGGAAGTGTGAACAACATGAAGGGACATTTTATTATGTATGGAAGATATGTAAAAAAGCAAAAGAAATGGATACAAATAAATACACCAATTCAGAAGATTTTAAAGACTAAAGTACAATTAAAACTAGAGATTCTTTTGGGATTAATGGACAAATAGCTAGGGAAGGAAACATTGCACTTTGCTTTTATATGTAATAACTGCAGTGAAATTACTACACATAGTCTTCCACTTATAATCAGTCACTTAACAACTATTCATAGATACCACGAACTTGAAAAAGTTACCATTAGTCCTTGAATTTTTGCTGCTGCTCCCCCATAGTGATGTGGGGGACTTGGACAAATGACTTGCATTTATGACCAGTTGCAATGGTCACATGATCGTGTTTTGCAATGTTTTTTGCTGTTTTCCAGCACAAAAGAATGAAGAAAACGCCTACAGGTAGATAAGGTAGATTCAGACTTGTAAGCACATGACTCCCTTAATAACCAACATAAAAATTGTTAAATCAAATTTAGTCACATGGTGGCTCAACTTGCAACTACAACAATGTACGACCAAAATTTTGGCTCATGATCTTAAGTCAAGGACTACCTGAATATGTTCCAAACTAGGAAAGTTCAACAATACTCATAAATGGAGGAAGGGCTAATAGCGATGGTGGAACTTTAAGAGATGGCTAAATTGAATTCCTTGATCAAACAAAAGATAATATTTACTTTCATGGCTGACTGAAACCTCCTTACTGACTTTTTGCATGAAGCAAACAAATGCATTTTATGACTTGTGGTTTTAATGATTAGAAAAAAAATGGTTGATAGAAAAAAAGTAGGGTTTTAAACTACTTTATTATACCAGTATCATGCAGTTAATAAGGTATTCATCTAGAACTAAGGACACTAAGGTGGCACTAAGTCCACTGTTATCCATGCAAGATAACCATGGAGATAAAATGAAGAGAGATCTCTATATGAGCTACTTTGAGTCCCTCAAGAAAGGATATACTGGATATCTTCATCATCATAATAATAATCACAATATAGGTCTAGTACCCCAAATAGTTGTGGCATCTCATCATATATTTTGTACTTCTGGTCCTAGGTGTGACATTTTGAACTGGACAAATTTGCTCTTCCCACTGTTCCCATTGCTTTGTTTCATTGCAGATCATAAAAGAGACGACTGGATAGAAATTCTAGAAATTATTGGGGATACAACAGGAAAAACACTGAAGTAGGACTTATTTTCACATTCTCATAATAGTGCTATTAAGTCTTGCTAATCACTTTGAGAAGACATGCACTCATGATACAATCTTCATGTCATCTTTAGCCTATTAGCTGTTCTTGTACTGGCATTTTCCTCTTCTCCTGATACAAATCTTACATAAGTTGCAAGATTTGAATAAGTTGCAAGACTTTCATAAGATGCCATACAGGTATTTAATGACTGATTCTGTTGGTAATGACATTCCTAGGGCATGCATGATTCGTTATGTTCTCTTGTACACTTTTGGTTGTTGCAGGCACACCCCTTCCCTTCAACTGCTGTGGACTGCTTTCCATGACCAATTTTGTTTCAGTTCAGGGATCAGGTACTAACTAACTAACTAACTAACTGAATGAATGAATGAACAAACAAACAAACAAACAAACAAACAAACAAACAAACGTTAGCTAAACTATCTATAAAGCCCTGTAAAGTTCTTCCCACCAGGATCTCCTTATCAGGGGCTTGGAACTGATGTTACAAGTTCTAACCTTCCACTTTTCCAATTGTCAAATGTTCAAATATCTATCTAGAAGTCCTTTATTTAAAAAATTGTCATGTGTTTAAAAAAACAGAAGGGCGTGTGGTGAAGTAGTCTTTACTTCTACCTCACTTAGAAGAATTGTTTTTTTTCAAAATGGAAATGCAGCACTGCCCTAGACAAATGTTTTAGGGAAAGCCCAAGTGACAGGTTACCCATGTGGATCATACACACACAGAGTGGGCAGCCTGTTACTCTGTCAGGTTGAAAGTTAGAAAACACCTCAGACTGGGAACTCATCCACACTTACTCAGCTAGGTGTTAATGGCAAGAAGGTAGTTGTTTTTTTACATTGTCTGTTGATGCTGTGGGAGGGACAATACAGCCAATACAGCCACCTTAATTTATCTCTCATTAAAGACCAGGACCTCTTGCAAGCTTTGCTACTGAGGCAGATCAAACCAATTTATGCTGGTGTAGTTTTCTGATGACTCAAGAACTAGAATAATACATGTTAATATGACTAAGAGTAAAGGCTGTAGACTTTACTTCCTTCCTTTCCAGTATATTATCCAAAGTATCTCTGTAAACCTTGCAAAAAATCCCCTAATATCAAATATGCTGAGTGTGTGTGTGTTTCTGATAAGCCAAAAATAAACATATGAAAATATGTGTGTATATAAAATGGAAAGCAACAATGCCTCCATATTACATGCAATAGATGTAACTATTTTAACATTTTAATGAATTCAAACATGATATAACTTGATAAATACAGTGATAATTTGTGAAGTATCGTCCTTTTATTTGCATCTTTTTATTTTATTGTGGAATCTCTGATGCTTATGTTGATTCTAAAGTAAGTTTAATTTACTGTAAAACATTTTCTCTCATAATTATGATCCAAGGACATTTCTTGTTATTTTGCAAGTGCTAAAGCTCAGAAGTGATTTTTGATGAATTCAAACTTGTGCCTCAACATACGAGCATTATCTTTAAATATTTATATTGTGCTGCTGGTGGTAATTATTATTCCAGCTTAGTACAGTTCTAATGCATTTAAATGTCAAATGTTTCACAGTTTAATTCATCATGCATATGCTCAGGTACTTGTATACATATATTCATTATGTCTCCTCAAGGCTCAGGAAAGGATTCTATTTATATTTTGGTAGTTGCATATTAAGGAATATCATTCCATATCTATTTAAATGATAAACATTAATGAAATCTTTGGACATTCTTAATACAAATTTCATTTATTTTTAACTTATCATTATTGTACTAATCAGAAATATGATTAAAGTATTTTCTGTTAAGAAAGCTAAACAAAATGAGGTAAAATAAAAATCTGCCGATTTATGCAGTTTTCTAGGCAGAGCGGGAGGCTAACAACTCTATAGAAAGACCTAGGAAATGTCATGTCTTATTATGTGCATTCTGATTAAGAGCAATTATGTTAATGTCTACTAACTAAGCCACTGTGAAAAAAGGGAGTGTAAAAACATAGCAGACTAGTTGGCATTTGTCAATAGTGCCCCAAATACCTCTTTAAGATCTTTTTTTTAAAAAAAAATCATTTATTTTCTTATATTTGTCATTTCTGTTTTCACCATTCAGTTTTGCTACTCACATAAGATTTTTTTTCTCTGTTTGAGAGCAATCGAATGCAACATTTCTTTCCCTTGAGAACAGGCAAAGGATTTCCAAGGTCAAGTATAATACACAAATAAAAACTAAGATTTTGCAACTGCCTGGCCCTGCTACCTGTAGCAACCAGCCTGTCTGGTCCCCTTTCAGTATATGGCAGTTATTACACCAAGATGGTTTGCCACTTGCTTAGTATGAACTGCATACATGCAAGCTATGATTTCTGTATTGATTGTATTGGTGTTCAGCCAGTCAGACTATTTTGTTAAGCCTAATGTAGTAATTCCATGATGTGTAATTGCAATTGACCAGAACAGGATGTCAGAATTAATTATCGCTATTGTCTCTCTGTGTATGTGTTTTTATCCCAAGAAGGATAATGTCATCATTTTTGGCATTTATTTATCCTGACATTTAAAAGGCACAATAATTTCTAAGCAATTGCTACAATTTGCAAAATGCAATATAGTGCAGTTAATTTGAAACCAAGTAGATTTTGTTTGTGTGAATGTGTGTGTGTATGTGTATGTTTATATATATTCATTCACACCCACACAGCTTTTGAAAGTTCTGAAATTAATGAGAAATTTGGCTATTTAGGAATTTATCCAAGGAATATTAAAAATTCTATGACCACTAAATAGATTTACTTTTGCTGTCTAATTCATTATGCTAAAACCATGAAGCAATTTCCTGTTCAAAGCCCTGCTCACAGACTCTTGTTGTCAAGTATTTGAATTTCAGATTATAAATGGGTTCATTTGGATAGCATGAAAGGAAACCTTTGTTGTTGACTTTGCTTTATGTTCTGCCAGAAGCAAAATCTCTCTTCTTCCGCAGTCACCAGTCAAATGCCAGGCCTTCCGTTCTGGTCTTCCCTATCTTGAAAGCCAACCTAAATGCTTTTTGGCCCTGAAGGCAAGGCACCAACTGGAGCTTTACCTACAGGCTAATAATATATTTTAAAGGATAGTTCCTAAGTGAGAGTAGTAGATGTGTAGCTATTAGGTGAAAAATATAAAGAAAAAGAGGGAGGGACAGCAGATTTTCCCTTCTAAAAATCCAAAACAAAAGTAAAAGTGTTATTGTGCCAATATGAAATGGATGAGTAAATTCAAGGGATTTGTGAATTGTCACTTCCAGATATTTTGTAAACAATATCAAGTACAGAATGGAGAATGGGGCCATGAAGAAATATATCTCTCCCTGAGTAGATTCATTGCCTTGTCATTATTTATATTTAGTTGCTTATCATTTTGGATCCACATTCAGCATAATTCCAAAGGAGATAATCAATATGAGGAGAAGCTTCCTTTTCTTACTTCTCATCTTACAGCTCATATATCCAACAAAGGTAGATGACTAGGAACAACCCTACATGAATCAAGAGATCCTTGCTAAGTATTAGACTTTAGCCAGAATCATTCCACTGGACCAGCCTCTGATACAAGTAGACCGACTCCAAATTCACCAGTTTTAGCATGTCAATTTCAGTCTCAACAAAGTTCCTTGATTTGTGGTTTAGTCTCTGAAAGCTCAAGCAGATCACATAAGCTTACTTCCACTTTAGATTCATTCTCATAAGACCTGCTCTAAATTCCTCTTTCCACTCAGTAATCAGGCAAGTGGTTGAAAGGAAGATGTTTTGCAGATTGTTTTACCTCACTTGACACAAAAATTATTTTCATTTCAAGGTCACGCTCTATCTATCTATATCTGCATTTATATATAGGGGCCCCACCTTAGCAAGTAGCACTTGGCTGACCTTAACTAGTGTTGACAGCTAAGCAGATTCAGAGCTGGTTAGTAATTGGACAGGAGATCAATACAAAATTCCAAAGCTATAGCTAGGCTGGAAAGCTGGAAAATATCCCAGAAGAAGACAATGGTAAACCACTTGTGTAGTATTGCCAAGAAAAATTCAAAGCTATATTTATATTTTTCTTGACCATGCATTTGAATTTATGCAAAGGTTGGTTTTAGTAGTGCCTTCTATTGATTTTCACTGCCTGCTATGCCTTGCTAGCTTCATCACTTCTCATATTTAAATCTGTATAAATATATTAAAATATAATTGTTTATTTTAAAGTTAACTTATTGTGGCAGTTTTATTTTGAAGGTTAGATTATCAATGCAGCAAATCAGATTTGTAAATAAACAAGATAGTGTCTATGAAGAAAGAACTGGGAGATGGCATTACTCCTCCTCCTATCCGTCTGCCTCCCACACGCCCAAGTTCTTTTCAGTTTCAAAACTAGGAAAGATTTGACATATTCCTCACTAATACTGAGTGAGCGACATTAAAATTAAAATAGTATGCATTTAAAGGATTCTGAACCTAGAAATGTATGATAACTAGCAAAGCCATCAGAGCTCACAGATCTTTTTCTTAAGTATCATATTTTATTCTTCGGTTAGCCCTATAACCAAGATAACATAGGGGCTCTCAAAGCTGGCCTTAAGGATTTCTGCACTCATGCAAGTGATAGGATAGTAACTAGTGCATTCTTGATCCATCATGAGAAGAGGGATCACAAAGGAAAGCCTTCAGTTACATTTAGAACATTGGTTAAAATTGCTACTGAATTTTAGGGAGTGCTAAAATTCTTACCCCCTCTGATTGTTCATCATTGTGCAATGAAAAAAATTCAGAAGCTCTACAAAGTAGCAACTGTTTTCTCTAAATGGAGGTTTTAATTTGGCAGAAGGACAATATATCTTCTCCCTCCCTCCCCCCTTTGTACAGATGTAGTTGCCAAGCAACCATTTCATTTCTGCAACTCAGACACTGTGTCATTACTGCTTAAGCAACAGAGGGTTTAACTCGTTCAGTACTCAATTAATTCCCCAATTACAACATATCCGAAGGTGTCATTATTTTGATCAGGAGACTGTGGATTTTAGAGAGTTTGGCTTTTTTGCTTTTGGACTATTTGATTATTTATGTAGTAAAGACCAGGCCCTTTTTTATTAAGGAAAGGATGTGTATTCAATTATGCAATTGAGTCTTTCTCTCATTCCTTCAATGCCCCCCCTGTCATTTTCATTTATCTCCAACTGATTACCCTCCCCCATTTTACAGTCCGAAAAAACCTTGTGGATAAACATCATTCTTATGATGCCCAAATAATTGAAGGTCCAGGAGGAATTTTTAAATTTAATTTTAAAAGAGTCTATCACCTCGACTTCACACAGTAAGAATTAAATACATTGCTAGCACCCCATGTCATCCCATATTTTCATACATGTGTGTAGGGTGTATGTGTGTCTATGTCTATGTGGACATGTGCATCCATGTCTTTATTTAGATCCTGGGGGTAAAGGCATTAGTAACAGGATAAATCTATTTGGTTACCAAGCCATCATTCCTTCTGTATTAGAAATCCCATTAAGAACTGTGAAGGTGGCATATTATCTTATCATCCATTTCACAACCAGACATTTTCCCAAACACCTGTGACCATGATCATAAACTGCAGTGGCTGAAATGAGGGAGTGAGTATGATAAGTTCTAAATAAAATTCATAATTTTAAGACTGAAGAAACCTGAATATCATTTCTGGGCATTCCTAGATTGCCAGTTTCTATTCTAAAGTACCAAGTAGCAAAACAAAATTGCTTTTTCACAAATCCTAGCCACATGAAAAGGAACTGAAATAAATAAAAACTGCTGTTCTAATATGAAAAAGAAAGAGAAAACAGCATTTATGCCACTTACACCCAGAATTTCTCTTAAATGTTTTCTAAAGTGACTGAAGCTCAAAAGCCAGCCAACAGGAAAAGTGAGGTTAGAATTCAATAGCCTGTACAGAAATTCCACCTAGTTATATCAAAAGATACATTTTAGATTAATATCCTGTGAGTCATAAATAAATAAACTTAGTTTCACAGAGACCCATGGCTATTCTTGAACTTGAAAGTCATAATTTGGCGGGAACATGCATAATGATAGGAGCACAGCTGGTAGACTGGTGCTTCCCGATTCAGGTTTTCATAACTATGTTGCAAAACAACACAGTAGAAGTGAGTACTTTTTGAGTAGGATAGAGGACATACTACACAATGTTTGTGTATCTGGTTTTTTCAAGCCTTACCTGTGATAAGTTGCTAAGGATTTTGTTTCAAAACATTTTTCCCTTTGCCTTCCCTCTGTAAATACAGTTTTATTTTTCAACTAAGTCATGTTGGACAAATTCAAATTCACTGGATTTACTCTATTTGTTCAGAGGCACTTTCCTAACAGTATAGCCATTTTTCTTGACTACGAAGTGATGGCACTTTTATAGTATTAAATGCACTTGTGTGTACTTAATGTAGACCCTTTGCAGGAAAATGGATCACTGTTGTGAATCTATAATGCAACTTGTGAATTTGTTATTTCTGTTAGCACATGACCAAATACAACTGAAGTATTACTGTTATTGTTGACATTGTCATTGTCATTTCAATTTATATCTCACCCTTACTTTTAGTAAATGCTTCTTTCCAGAGCTTTAAGATGAATTTACATTAACTATGTGGAATAGATGTTTAAGAAATATACTGTACTTTAAAAATGCCATTCCAAGATGTGCAGGTTTTTTTCTTATAGTTTAAGTATACATAGTGGTATTCTGATAAAAGTATAATAGTTTGCTCTGCCAGCAAATTGCTTTCACAGAGCCATACCACTAACCACCAAAGAGTACATCAGCAGACTAAGCAACAGACCTACACAATACAAGGGCTTGTTTCTCTTTTCTCATGATTTTTTTAATAATTTGGCTCAATTGATTTTATGAATGAATGTTTCAGTAAACCCTTGAGGCAAGTATCTGTACAGATATTAAGACATCACTCATGTTTCACAATGAGCAAAACAAATAAAATGATTAAATTTGATTTCTAAAATTTTAGGAACTATTAGGTTGAAAATTGCAATCATTGAAATTTTGAAAAAAATTAAATTCTTTAAACAATTATACATATTTGTATCATTATGAATCAACAAAAAAGGAGTAATTTTTTGAGTGATATTCAAGCATTATTAGATCATTGTGAGAATATTTTGGAAACACATTTAAAATCATAAGAGATATTAGAAACAAGTCAATTGGTAAAAAACAAGAAAGTCCCTGACCCAGATGGCTTTCTGGTAGAATAATATTTTTATAGATTCATTGGACAAATATTATTAGAAGTGTCTCGTGATGAATTGTATTTATGATACTATGAGTCTCATAAAACAGGAGTCCCCAACCTTCGGCCCATGGACCAGCACTGGTCCGCAGCATGTCAGCAACCGGGCCACACAAACAAGCCAAGTCCCATTCATGGGATGCAGGCAGTACACAAAACCACACCCCCTTCAGTCCATGGAAAAATCTTTCTCCAAGGAACCAGTCCTTTGTACCCAAAAAGTTGGAGGCCACTGTCATAAAACACTGATTTTACAGTAAATATTCTGAATTCTAAACATGCTATAGATCTATTTTATTAAATAATGTAGATAGTAAGATAGCATCTGTTTTGTTGGCCCCCATAAGCCCCCGCACGGTCGCATTTTATACCAATTGAAGCTTCTGGATACATCCCAAGGGGAGCCCCATGTAGAGAGAATTACAATAGTCCAGACGGGCCGTGCCGAGTGCTTGAGTGACTGTCCGCATGGCGTCGCGATCTAGGAAGGGGCACAACTGGCGCACCAGACGAACCTGGTAAAAGGCCCCCCTGGTGACTGCTGCCACATGGTCTGCTAAGGACAGCCGTGCATTCAGGAGGATGCCCAAGTTATGGACCCTTTCTATGGGGGCCAAAGACTCGCCCCCAATAGCCAGCGATGGAACAAGCTGGCTATATTGCGGTGCCGGCAGCCACAACCACTCGGTCTTGGAAGGATTGAGCCTGAGTCTATTGCATCCCATCCAGATCCGCACGGCCTCCAGGCACCGGGACATCACCTCAATGGCATCGTTGGGGTGGCCTGGGGTGGAGATGTACAGCTGGGTGTCATCAGCGTACTGGTGGTACTCCACCCCAAAGC
>JANHFO010010714.1:192936-205010 GCA_032468095.1 Pareas carinatus | reverse complement strand
TCCTCTCTGCGAAGCTGCCGGCGAAGCGATTTCCATGTGCACGAGATCGCTCCACCGAAGTCTCCGCAGCGGGGGAGTTACACCACTGCTTGGACTGGAGCATTCCCGGCACCCCGCAGGGGGGGGAAATCGCTCCGCGGGACACCGGGAATGCCCCGCGTCTTATGATCCGGAGCATCCTATAGGCCGAAAAATACGGTACATACAGAGACAACAAGGGAAAAAATTATATCCCTGAGCATATTCCCCCCAAATAAAAATTGTCACCATAGGAGAACTTTCCTATATCACTTCCTTTACTGTGGAATAAAATTCAGTGAATGAAAGGCATTTACTCTAGAAAAGATAGAGAAAAGTTGTTAGGTGTTGACAAGTTTTTAACACTCTTAATTTAAGAGACCAAAGTTGAATTTGATATCACAAAAGTGAAATTTTACTTGCGTCATCAAACTTTCTTCTTCTATGGGCTCTCAATATACTCTTGCCATCTGCCATGAAGTTTTGGGGGACCTTTTGGAGCGTACACTGTGGGTGTATGGAAGCTGTTCTTGTGGTTCTATGATACAACCATGATGATGGATTTCACCCTTCCTTGTCCATACTAATGAAGTTTACATTTTGTGTTCCTGTGCCTGGATAAATTAGTTGTTCAGGCTAAACAGAAAGATCAGGTCTTCTGACTTGTATAATATGTTTTTTAAATTGCTTTATTTTTAAACTCTTAACTGTTTTGAATGCCCAATCAATAGAAAGCTGGGTAAAATTATATACATGTGCGCATATGTGTGTGTACATATGTGCGTGTATTGCATTTTGATAGCAACTTTTTGTGGTCTCTAGGAGCTACCTCAAAGCTTTTAGTGACCACATACAACAAAGGATATATTTTTAGCACCAAAAGTTGAGAAGCATATTTATTCTTCTACCAAATAAATCCCCAGCTAATTCTTCCTCCATGTAAAAAAATATTACATATAAAAATAAAAATTGATACTGAGTGGATTGAAGCCATTTTCTGCTTTTTAGTAGTTAGAGGTGCACTTTTTCAGCATATCTGATTCTGGTTTGTTTGTTTGTGTAAATCACACTAAATGTTACAGAATGATTGAAATGGACTTTGTATGCAAAGTGATCTCACCTTCCTCAATTTTCATTTATCAAATCTGGGCCTTAATTGCCTTCTATATTCAACAACTGAAATTAATTTTGTCTTAAACTGTCTGATGTTTATGACCCTTGTATGTTGGGAAATGAAAATGGTGTTTAATGTTAGTTGATTTTTAAATTCACAATTAATTTAGCATTTCCTTCAGAAGGAAATATAGTTATGCTATAGGAATACCATAGGAATTGAAGAAAATAAAGGTTTTTATTTATACTTTGCTTTTAACATTGCTAACAAAATCCTGCAGTTCTGTTTAGGGCTCCTGACTGCAATTCTGTGCATGATTATCTAGATGCAAGCTCTGTTAAATGAAATGGAATCCCTGCATACATAGGGTCTTGAAAAACACTAAGAACTTCCCTTAAGGCAATGCAGACCTTATCTTAAATCTGATACACCACCAAAGGTATCAAGAAATATTACTAGTAAAAGTATTAGCATTAAGAGAAGCAATATTAATGGATGACATCAGTGGAAAAAAAGTCCTTTGATTATGGTCCAAAGTTTCTGACTTCCTGTACTAATTTAATACAAATAGTTGTAAAACCTGAAAGCATCTGGCATATTCCAGAATGGGGGATGGGACAACTGGCTACTGCTGACTGGCCACCGCCACCAGGGGATGGTCATGTCGCCGGAGAGGGGTGGAAGAGGGCAGGATGAGCACTGGCGGCACTCAGAGTCTCTTCTCTTGACCCATGGTCCGGCAGCCCTGTGCATAAGAGAGATCCCCACCGTTCTTCCTGGGAATGCATAGTTGTTCCCAGGGGCTGGGGGTTACCTGGCGAGGAATCCCATGTGCCTGGAGAATTGAGGTGGGTGGGTGGACACTGCGAACCGCTCCTCCTTCTGCTGCCTTGTCCAGAAAGCAATGTTGCAAGCTGTGGGGTAGAGGTGCCTTCTGTGGGGAGGAAGCTAAAGCTCAGGGAAGTTCTTCACCCCATGGATATTGGGAATCATAGCCTGAGGTGTCCGCAGCAGCGAAATAGAAGTTGCTCTTTTGAATCGCTATTAAAAAATCAAAAGGGAAAACCATTCTTCACATGCCCAAAATGCCTCTCTTGTTGCCTGCTGCCGCCACTCATCCAAAGGACCCTCACCTGCTGTTTTGGTCAGTCTACATGATCACAAGATTTCCCTTTAAAAATCCGACAGGCTTTGAGGAGGATCATTCTACTCGTGTTCCTGTAGACTGATCCCCCCAGCAGGCGGGGGAGGGTCCTTTGGATGCGCAGCAGCAGCAGGCGGCAAGGGAGGTGTTTTGGGCATGTGAAGAATGGTTTTCCCTTTTGATTTTTTAACAGCGGTTCAAAAGTGTGGCTTCTATTTCACTGTTGTGGATGCCTCGCGCTACGATTCCCATCATTCATGGGGTGAAGAACCACCCTGGGCTTTGGCTTCCCCCCTATGGGAGGCACCCCCATCCCTCAGCTTGCAACTTTACTTTCTGGCCAAAACGGCAGAAGGAGGGGTGGTTCGCAGCGCCCCCCAATTCTCCAGACACAGGGGATTCCTTCCCAGCCCCTGGAGACGGCTGTGTATTCCCAGGAAGAAAGGCAGGGGTCTCTCTCATGCGCATGGGGCTGTCAGACCTTGGATCAAAAGAAAAGACTGTGGTGCCCATTTACTAGCTATGAGATCTCATGGCGTCTCCTTTTCAAATCCTAACAACATTACACTGCACTCCCTCCTCTGCCTGCCACCAGCACTCATCCTACCTTCTTCCACCACCCTCCCTGGCAGCGAGATGGGCAGCAGCCAAAAATTATGTGACCTGGTGGCCACGTGGCAACATGATGGTCCTCTGGTGGCAGCGGCCAGTCAGCGGCGGCCAGTTGTCCCAGACCCTCCAGAATGAGATGGATGAGCCAGTTATCTCCAGATAATTCTTTATTCCTGTTTACAACACTTCTGAAGTTGTATTACCCACTATTTCCTTCACTGTTTGCACCCTGTTTTCCCAAAAATAAGACCTAACTGGAAAATAACCCCTAGTCTGATCTTTCAGGATGCTCATAATATAAGCCCTGCCCCCCAAATAGGCCCCAGTTAAGATTGTCAGCCAGATGGATGCATTTTGTTCCGCATTTCCCTGAAAATAAGACCTAACTGGAAAATAAGCCCTAATGTGTCTTTTGGAGCAAAAATTAATATAAGACCCATTCTTCTTTTCACGGAAACACGATAGTTATCTTGCTTCCAAAATCCTAGGTGAACTCTGTGCTATATAATTTAAATGTGTTAATAGGATTTTTAAAAAGCTACATCTCATGGCTGCTTCTTGGCTGGTCTAAGTGCCCTTTGTTTGTTCTCCCAGGTGAACCATCACGATGGTCGTCATCACACTGTGACTGCTGTTGCAAAAATGGCAAAGGTGACAAAGAAGGTGAAAGTGGCACATCCTGCAATGAACTCTCCACCTCTAGCTGTGACAGCCAATCAGAAGCCAGCTCCCCTCAAGAGACTGTCATCTGTGGCCCAGTCACTCGCCAATCCAATATACAGACTCTGGATCGACCAATCAAGAAAGGTCCTGTGCAGCTCCTTCAGCAATCTGAAATCCGGAGGAAAAGTGACCTGCTCCGAACTCTAACTTCTGGCTCTAGAGAATCCAACTCTAGCAAAAAAAAAGCAGCGAAAGAAAAGCTCTCAATTGAGGAAGAATTGGAAAAATGCATCCAGGATTTCCTCAAAATCAAAATCCCAGACAGGTTTCCAGAACGAAAACACCCCTGGCAATCTGAACTTTTACGAAAATATCATCTATAGGAATGGGGTTTTGCCATGAAAAATCACCTGTGCATCATTAGAAATAGGAAGATGCGAAAGAATAATAATAACTTAAGTCACACCTAAAGAACCCGTTGCTATATCCTACCTAATTTGCCTATTTCACCAAAGCAATTCTAGTTCCTTGTAAACAATGAGATAGGAGGAATAACAATGCATTCATTTGTTAGGCTGTTAACATACATCAAATGCTTGCAGTGCCACCTGCACATTGAAATCAAATGCTAAAGATCATTTACACTATGATTTATGGCAGCACCAATCAATTAGAGAGATAAACACCTAAAATAAGGCAGAATCCTGGCAGGTGGTGATTTTTTAAGCTGCATGCATTCCTGAAATCTTTTTAAAAGATTATTTATCCACAGCCAGGATAAGCAGAGGCCAAGACTTCTGAAATTAAGAAATTGTCGTTCCAGTTTACAATAGGAGAGGCTATGTATACTTGTCTGTGTCTCTTCCACTGTTTTTACCTTTTAACTGTGCTTTCTCTGAAAAAGATTGACTACAATCCTTCGACAACCAGTTTATCTTGGTCTCTTCTCTTCTTGATGGCTGATTTTATTCTTTTGGATATTTTAATTTTTGTATGTATGAGAACTGTCTGTTGTTGCTACCTGGAGATAGATCTGAATTTGCTTTGTCTGAATACCATGAACATCTCTGGGCACAGGTGTCTGTCCACTTAGAACCATCTGAAAATTCTCAGGTACAGTCCAGCTGCAGGCGGGTGATCATAACTTTCTCCTTGTCATGCTCAACCTTTGGGTGATTTTTTTGGAATAGGAATAGGGAGAATCAGATCAAATTGGCTTTCTTTAGATTTAAGGAAACATCACATGTAGTTAATATGATATTTCCCTTTCTCAAGTATTTACTAATTTATTCTTTTCTCACATTCAAAATCACCATTCAAATTTAAAGGCACCACCTATGCCTCTGCACTCAGTTGAAATGTGCATGCAGAAATGGGATGTGCAACCATAATGAGTTTTCCCTTGATTTACCTTACCTGTTTTTCTACAAGCTTGGATCAAAATTGAGAAATTCAGAGAAGTTCAAAACTCAATTGGGATTTCATTGGGGGCAATGGCTGAAAAGAAATTGGTAGGAATTCTAGAACAAGGGTCTTCAACATTGGCAACTTTAGCTGGCTGAGGAATTCTGTGAGTTAAAGTCCACATGTTTCTGAGATTTGGGGGCCCTTGTTCTAGAATATATACAGATGCTTTTTCTGGACTATCAGGTGTTTTTTTTGCTAGCTCTGGTCTTGTTTCATAATAGAAAATGAATAAGCATACAGAAATTAAGCAGGAAATCTTTTATCTCTTACTTGTTTGCATATCAGGTAAAGTTAAAAGAGTGATGCCACTTGCGTCCAATAATTAGTTTCTTTCAGTGGTTAACATCTCTATAAATTGTAGACTCTTTGGTTAGCTCTGTTTCCTTTAGCATAGGCTTCTCATATATTCTATATCAGTGGCCCCCAACCTTTTGGGCACCAGGGACCAGTTTCATGAAGAAAGATTTTTCCGCAGACCGGAATGAGTGTGGTTTTGCATGCTACCTGCATCCGGCCAATAGGACTTAGCTTACTTCTATGGCCCAGTTGCTGTCATGCTGTGAACTGATGCCAGTCCATGGACCGAGGGTTGGGGACCTCTGTAGTATATATAAAGGTGGGGGGGAGTTAATGAAAAAGGTCAGACTACTGAATAAGAAGACATGGATTCCTTCTCTTTCTGGAGTAGGTATCAAACAGCCAAGTTGTTGATTTATGTAAATTTTTCAGGTCTTGCAATCAAAAAATGCTTAAACCTGAGGAACACAGACTCTCAATTCCCTTGAAAACAGATGCCATTAGAAGAAATCACATGCCTAACATTACAATATGCATTTTGCATTGTGATTTGCTGGAAATTGATTGTCCCGTTGACAGGCTACATACCACTCTAACTGCCTGCATCTGAAGATGAAATTAAAAATTGAAAAGAGTCCACATGCACTCAGCTAATGGAAACAGCCTGCTTGGCACTCTAGAAATTCCCTTGAAGGAGACAAAGTTTATTTTTGAACATCTTCTGCATCCAGAGCATTTAATGAAGGAGAGGAAGAAAGTAACCATGTTTCTTTTGTGGAAATAAGTGTGATTTCAGGAAGAAACTCCCCAGTGAGAATAGGGTTGAAAGCTCAAGCATTAAATAGCTGACTCTCATCTAAGTACCAGATAAAGTAGCAATTTCTTCATGAAAATAGAAAGGGTATTATAGTTAATTTGTCTAATCATCAATAATTTTATGACATAAACACAGTTTTGAATGATAATATTGATAGGATTAGATACATATGTAGTTATTCTTTGAAATCAATCAAATTTAAGTTGTCTTATGAATTTCAATAGATTTATTTTTAAGATTCAGTAATTGTTATTAGCCATTTTATCCCATTTTTTTTAAAAAAGCTGAAACTGTGAGGTAAGAATATGATAATCCTCTATTTCTGAAGTAAACCAATGAGTTTCATGGCTAACGGGAATCTGAATTTATTTTCCATATTCTGGGGAAATTCCTATTTGAGCTCTGTCATAATTTAAATCTCTCTCTCTCCTTTCTTGAAAATTGTGTGGAAGCACTCATGTTAAGCATTTAGTATTAGCAACATTTTTAATAATATGTTAAAGTAGCTATTTATACTAGAGACATTGGGTTTACATTGATTTAATTAACTGGGCGATACTTGGGTTAAAGTGAGTTTAAGTTAAGGCATTCTGGAAATCCCTCTTTTTCTCTTTCTCTCTCTCATTATCTCTCTCTTTCTCTCTCCCCCTTGCAAATATGTTTGGAAGCCCTTAGATATTGTCCAAAGTATCATCTATACTTTGAACAATATCTTCCATCACTCACCATCTTCAGGCTGGTGCTTTTGGATTGAAGATGACGAGTGGGACCTTGTTTTCTATTGAATGTCTACAATACTAATTTAAACTATATAGGTTTCTAAATTATTTTGAGCAGAGCTTAAGCCATATTTCCTGGCTTTATAAGTACACTTTTTCTTCCACAGTTTGTCAAGTAAATTATTGATGAAGAGAACATCGTGAGAGATTGAAAGGATAATTAGCTAGGTCAAACCTGCCTTTCATTCAAATATAGCAGCTTTTCTGCATATAGAACACAGTTATATCCTATACCTAGTACTTTAACAGTGATAAACCTACTGGAAACAAAGTCCTATTGAGTTGAGTAGTGCAGTAAAATCTTAGCTTGAGAGTAACTTGGTCTGAGGGTGTTTTGCAAGACAAGTAAACATTTTAAATAAATTTTAACTTGATAAACAAGCAATGTCTTGCATTACAAGTAGTATGTACAGTATACACATGCTCTCTCGCTGTGGGATTGTGGGTAATGCTTGGTAGCTTTGATATAAGAGTGCTTTGGATTACAAGTATGGTTCCTGAACTAATTATGCTCACAATCAAAGGTTTCACTGTATGTTTGTTCAAGCAAATGTCTAAAAGACAGTGCTTTTAAAACAGTAACTAAATTTAACAGTTTTTTCTTGTGAGCTATCTCAACATCTCTTGTACAACATGCAGGTGCACTCATGAATGCATACACAAAATACACATATTTCAAAGTGGAAAAATCTTACTATGATACAATACCACCAAGTTACATCTAAATATTATAGTAAAGACTATATTCCCTGTCATTTGTAACATCCATGGTTCTTCCATTTCCCTGTATCCTTTGGTAAGTTAGGAGATGAGGACTGACCATGCAAAGGGAGAAAATTCAATCTAAGTCTCATAATCTAACACTGTTATCCAAAGATGGCCACATTCCTGATCTCTTGATATTGCTGTTCTAAGGCTGTCGGCATTATCTCATACTAGCTATGCTGGACAGGGCTATTGTGGACTGTACAGTACTGCTACTTCTTCAGTAGTAAATTATACCATCTACATTGGATCACTCACCATTGCTAAAAATATATTCTCATTATTGTTTTTATTGTTTTCATTACTGCTATATTGGTTGAAGGTTCTTACATGCATACCTGCAAGCTTCAGGGGTCTGTTCCACTGGGAGTTTCTATTATATGAATCTGCCCAATAAAGCTAATATTATCAATTTTTTTCCCATGACTAATAGACCAAATAGTAATTGTTAAAAATTCTGTTTTTATATATAGCATCCCAGATCAAACAGAGTATACAGTCACCATGTGTTTTACTGCTTAACTATTTTTACTGTAACAGGAAAAAGAAACTCTATTTAGAAAAAAAAATAGAGTATCATAGATCCAAACTAGTAAACACTGACATTTACTGTTTGAATCCTACTGTAGTTGTTGCACATAAATACATTCCAACATTGCATTCCGACAGTAACATTAGGATAAAAGGCATGCCAAGAAGGTTTGTCTTGCTATCAATATGACAAGGAAAAATTATGCATCACAATATACCTGGCCTCATTATTTTAAAATGCAGTTTATATTATTTTTTATATTATTTTTTCAGAGAAGAAAGAATGCAGCCAATGTATAACAATACCGGAAAAATTCAGATGTGCAGCACATGCACACATACACAGACATTTCCTTGTGAACTCATCAGCTTATAAAACAAAAAACCCTATAAAATGTAAAGGTATTCAAATTTAAACTGGAAGTGAGAGCAAATTAGAAAACTAATATCATCAATAACTGGTATTTAACATTTGGGATGTGGGCATAAGTGAAATAGATAAATGAAATGCTATCTTTTCAAAAGTTTATATTTTACATTTCCACCACAACTCCCAATTTGGACTCAAAGTGGCTCACAAAATCAATAACAACATAAACAGCAAACAAGAATAAGAAATAAATAGCTTAAAAATAAGCATATGGAAATCCTAAAAGCTATGAAAAGAAATCGATTAAGGTTAGTTTGCAAATGGAAAGAGGTCAGTTGAATTGTCCCAAAACAGTAGCCAGGAACAAGAGTTCCAAACATTTAGTAACAAACCGAGATTTGACATTTACATATTCACATTCCATATTTTCCTCATTCATATTCAAGCTTAAAAGGTCATTAAGAGGTTTGGACTGGGGAAGGGTAGTATTGGATTTCCACCTCTAATTAATCTTGGCTTCTGGAATATGAGGTCATAGTAGCAAACTGTGCCCTTGTCTTAATGATCAATGCTCAAACCCATAGGAGGCTTCTAATGAAGTCTATAAACAAAATCTTATAATGGAATAAATCTAATTGACTGCTGTGAGGTTTGGACCTATCCACAGGCATTTAGAAAAACTTAGACTTGCCTGGCCTAAAGCATTTTTCTCTTCTAAAAGAACAGTGTCTGTAAAGAGCAAGTCCATTTTACTCCTACTGCCACTGTTCCTAAATCTAGCTATACAAACAACAACAACAACAACAACAACAACAGCAACGATGATGATGGCATGTCATTAGCGAGAAGAAGATCTTAATGCTGAAACTCAGTGAAAGAAATGTCATCAAGGAATTTAACACCTTGAAAATTCTAGTCAATAGATACACAGCTGGAATAGTGGACTAGATTCAAGCAGAACTAAAAGCCCTGAATAGGAAACCCAGAAAAATAAAGGTAATGAATCATGTTTTTTATCCATATAGCAATGTTGACAGATTAGTTTCCAATGGATAGAAACTAATTAATGAGAGACCCAAACTAAGGAGAAATTTCCTAACAGTGAGAACAATCAACCACTGGAGCAACTAGCCTTCAGAAGTTGTGAGTGCATCACTGGAGGCTTTTAAGAAGAAATTGGACAGTCATTGCATGATCAGGGGGTTAGACTAGAAGACCTCCATGGTCCCTCCCAACTCTGCTATTCTGCTATTCTGACTCTACTTAGTAAGAAAAATCGGTGGGTATGGAATGTTGCAAGTGCTCCAGACAGTTGAAGAAGAGGAAGAAGAAAGAACATTGGAAAATATCTGAACAAAAGTGAAGAAGATACCCTGAAATAAGTATGCCATGAAGGCTTACTGAGTACTGGAGAGACCAAACTGCCCTGAAAGAAAGACCAAATGAAGAATGGAAAAGAGACATGACAAAGAAAAGTATTACATGGCCAGTATATTAAAAAGCTAGCAAGGAAATAACAAAAATGGCTAAGAGCAAGAAAATTGAAGAAAGAGACAGAGAGACTAATTCTGACTGCCCTAGAATGAGCTTTAAGAACAGATGCATACAAGAACTGAGAAGACAACAACAGAGAGCAAATGCCATTCTTCAAATGAGCAGCGGACCACCTAATTAATTGCTGCAAAACATCATACTAATGAACCACAAGCAACAGCAAGACAAAGAAGCAACAACGATGCATTGGAAGATCTGTAAGAAATATCAATTGCCTGCAAGCAAGAATTGGTGGGACCATAAAACAAATAAAGAAATAGAAAATGACGAATCTAAAGTGCTCTGTAGCTTAGAATTCAAACATCGAAATACATAACACCAGGAAGAAGGAGAAAAAAGTATGGATAGTGAACATGGCGGCGTCTGGAGATAGCAGACTAGAAAAGAAAGAACTGGATAAAATCACAAAATATAAAGACCCACAAATATGAGTAGAATGACTGTGGCAAAAAAAAGCGAAGGTAGTTCCAATAGTAATAGAAGCCTTGAGTGCAATCTCAAAACATCTGGAGCACCACTTGAACACTAGTGGCATTGACAAAATCATCATCAGCCAATTGAAAATGGCAACGTTATTGGTACAACGTACATACTGTGATGATATCTGTAACACCATCTACCTACCCCATCTAAATAGCAAATTCATTTTAATAGCAAATTATAAAGAAAAATGAATGTATGACATCCTCACTCTGTAACACTTCAGAAGGAATTTATCTTGCACTTCATATGTTGGATTGCCTATTTCTCCTTTTCTGAACCTTGTAATGTCTGAAACTCTAAAACCTCACGTGGAGCAAGATTCTTCTTACAGTTAAAAAAAAAGCAAGCTCACAGAATATTGTGGTATGATATATTATCCAGCAAGAACTGAATCTTTTTTTTCTGAAGTTGAATAGAACTGGGTTTCATTTATATAGGATAGTAGTTATTAATATCCACAGGAAAAAGAGAGAGAGAAACTCCATGAAATAGATTGTGACGGAGTTGATTTATGGGATCTTTTCACTCAACTTTAGACGAAATAGTTATTTTCCTGAATCAAGGCCATTTCACAAATAATCTTAGAGTTAGAGTACAAGTCCAAAAGTGTGTGTTAGGAATGGGTGAATGCCTCAGTTTCAGAATTTCATAGAGCCCTACTTCTGTAAAAGTCTGAAGTCCTGTTTATCAAATATAAAAACATTACCTTTAAAAAAATTGCTCTAGAAGATTTAAGAATTTTTGTGTATTTTCTCCAAAATTTGCTTAAAATTCTCAGATTATGCAAACAATTATCCCTGATAAAATGGAGGCATGTACATTATTTTAATAAATATATGCATTTTATCCAAACTTTTATCTAATGTAATATTTAATAGATGAAACACCCTGTAACATTGGGAAATGGCAAATTCCAAATGGTAATTTAATTTGTGATTCATATTTGTAATTGTGAAATTGGTTTAAGTTTTCAGTCAGCTATAAACTAAGCAAATAATTTTCTCATTTTAACCTGGAATTTATGTGTACAGTATGTATGTTTTGTGCATATTTTGTTTGCATGTTGGCACGTAATGCTGAATATGCATGTTTGCATATTCAGCATTATCAAAACTATATAAGGAAAATATAGCTCACACAAGCAGAACGCACATACTTTGAGATCTACGTGAATGTCTTCAGACACATGAATGTAGTATCTATTCATTGTACTAAAAAGACAGGTAAACTCTTAGAGGCAAGAAAACTCTGCGTAGGAAGAAATAATCGGGTTGGAATGAAATTTCAATGTTGTCAAAGATGACTTCATAAAGTGTGTATAAAACCCATGCTAATTAAGCATATTTAAATGATTGGCTATGTAATAATCATGTAATAAGCAGATCCTTTCCTATAACATAACTTGATCTTCCTGACCCTGATGTTCCCCAGATATGTGGAGCTTAAATTCCCATAAAGAT
>JANHFO010010714.1:110572-124174 GCA_032468095.1 Pareas carinatus | reverse complement strand
TCACAAAGCATGGCGTCCTCGGTGCAGGCGAGGATTCCCACGGCCGAAAAGACAGGTAGAAGGCTTTCTACTCTGTAGACATCAAAGAACTTAGGCAGAGGGAAATCTCTTTTGTATTAACAAATAACTCCTAGGATGTTTTGAGCTGCCTGTCTGGTGAGAAGCACTTATCATTTTAAATGAAAATATACATAACATCCGGTAAGAAGGCTGGCTTGGCAAAAGGATTTCTGTAGGATTTGTTGCCCATGAGTGGTCATAAACACTAGGGGTAAGACACCAAATGTTTTTTAAATGGGCCCCATCAGAGTGAGAACATTTTCTTTCTTTTCTTTTCCTGGCAGTAAAATTCCATGAAAGTGGCCAACTATTCTAATTTTTGTATCATTAAAGCAATCCATTCTCTGAAATGTGAATAAATCCCTCTGACTTTATGTCCCCTGTTGCATACAAACAAGATAATTTTCTCCTTTTATTTCTTTTCCTGTAAGTAGAAATAATTAAAGTTATAGGCTAGAAAATTTAAACGGAGACAGAAAAAGAGATGAGGAAATGGGCTAGGGGTGAATAACTCAGTAGGGAAGATAATATGGCCTGTTTTTTTTTCCGCAGTAGCATATTCTATACTCTCTAATGCAAGATCTTTATTCCTTTTAAGGTGTTTCCTGTCAAAGTTGTAATGCTTGTCTTTATTGCTCTGCTACAAAAAGGCACTTGGAGTTTTCTTCCACCCCTCCTTCCATAAATAGTCAGACTTAAACACCAGCTATTATGGATTGACCACTATTGTCAATAAAACATAAATTAAAACACCACCTCAAGAAAGCTGTCTCAAGTCCTTCAGAAGAAATTAGATGCACACTTAAGGGGAAAGAAAGAACTTTATTCCCGTTTTCTTCCTTCGTAAAAATGATCTTGTAGCTGAAAACTTTGTTGAAATATTTTCCACTTTGACAAATTATGCACAAAGCTCCTTCCTCTCCCCCTATCTGGATCATATGCAATTTGCATGCCATTGTTTTTTTCACAATCTAAACTTCTGAACAAATGGTAGCTATTTTCATTCTAAAAACAACTGCTTATAGAGACTAAGAACAATTTTTTAGCAATTTCTACCTAGGTATGTCTGTCTAAATGTGGATATGGATTTAGTGGACAGCTGCCAACACGTTCTTGACAGAATCCCCCTTCCTCCAGTGAACTATGTCAAGTTTTTTGAAGTCCCAGATGGGTTGAAAAATGCTTATTCATGCCATAAAACACAGACACTATGTGTAATCCAGAAACTGTGGTTATTATCCATACATGCAGTGATCTGTGTTTGAGGCAAATCCTAACAAAAATGCCTTTGTGTTACATTTGATGGGAGTGTCGTGAAACATACAAATAAATCCATATGTCATTTTTACTGGATCAATGCGAATCCCTGTCATCTACTGGAGCTTGACAAATCTCCAAATTCTTAATTTACAATTGAATTCATAGATAAAGGTGTTTTTTTCAAAAAGCAACTGGACTTTGGTTTTTTTCCTTTGAGGAAGATGTTTTGCTTCTCATCTGAGAAGTTTCTTGTTCTGACTGTACTGATGAAACTTCCTCAAAGAAAAAAAAACCAAGTCCAGTTGCCTTTTGAAAAAGCACCTTTGAGACAACCATGGACTGGATGACTGAGAATTTTCATGAACATTCACAAATAAAGTTTCTACAAATTAACATATCTAACATTCCTTATTTAAATATATTTTTCTTTCATAGTTGTATTTATCTGACAAAGCTAGTGTGATATAACTATCAGCCATTAGCCTGTCAGTGACCTTTTATTAATTCACAGGTGTCTTTAAAAAGGAAAAACTTTGAATGAATGACTGGCTGTTATTCATGACATGAGATTGGGCTTTTCAGAGTGAAATTTCCATCACCTTTCTCTGATTCAAAAGGTGTAAAAACTTCTTGATTATGTGACAAAGATTAATTGCTCTTTCAAGTCATACTAGTTAGCATTATGCTATTAATTACTTTAATGTTGTATTCATTTAGATTGGAAATATGATACCAGTAATATTTAATTAAAAAAATCAATAATTCATTAACAAGTTATTGCTTTACCTTACATGGCTTTTCAAATTAATTCTCCTTTGTTTGAAAAGGAATAGCTTTGATTCCAAATGCAAGATGTATGCTATAGAATTATTATTATTATTACTAAAATAATCACTTGTTTGAAGTTCTAGGGGTGTAGAATTAATTGAGTGACTAAATTGCAGCTTACACAACTGCTGGGAATGTTGGCTTCAGCAGTTCTATATTTACCAAGATTCCATTTGGGTCCAATGCAACATAAGGTTGTATAGGCGAAATTCTTCTCTGAATCCTTGCAGTAGAAGAATGGAGTCATCTTTACCAATTCTATCCTCTCTATATCATCCTCAGGTCAAATGGGAGACATCAGGGAGGCAAGGATCAAGAAGTATACATGGGGGGGGGTCACAGGCTTGTGTAAGTTGAGGATGGTGGATAGGAATGAAGTGGGTTGTGAAGAATACTTGAGGTTCCTGGGAATGTGCAAGAGGTGCTGTGCAGGTCAGGGACAGCACATGGGTGGCATACAGGTCAGAAAGTGTATGAGTCAGGGAAGGCATGTGGAGAGTGCCATGGCTCAGAGAATGCCCATGATGGGCAGCACCAGTTGGTGGTGGATATGGAAAGCAGTGAAATAGATTATGAAGAGTGTACAGGGGTTCTTCCCTTCCCTTGCCAGGAGACAGGTAAATGGCTGCTGCTGAGTGGAGGAGGGTGGGAGGGAGCAAGGGATGGAGAGACTGTTTGGGAAACTACCACAGAACACTGAGAATGAAGATTACCACAGCAGCAGCCCAGAAATGTGCAGAAAGCAATAGCACTGAAGCAGCTTTAATTTTCTCAAATTTCATTCCCTTGGGAATCATGGGTCTTGGATTCTGGACACATGCTGTAGGTTAGCGCATTTCAGGTACCTTGGTTCAAAAATGGGCTCCCCTATTATCCACCATCTCTCGCAGTTAAAGATCATGACAATGAGAATAGCAGCAATGTATAGAAAGATCTCCAATCCTTTCAGATCCTCAAGCTGTTCCTTGATACATTTCAGTCTTTTGAAAGTTCATTATTAAAATGTGTACAGACCTCTGGTTTGGCGTCGTGACGGTACAGGTGACAGAGACCGGGACTTTGGTTTTTTAACCCAATTTTGTTCTGTTCAGAGACCCCAAGGGGTTGTAAAGTCACCCCATAGAGGCAACTAGGAGGAAAAGAAACCTCAGAAGCCTGGCCCAAATGGTGGTTGATCCAGACAAACCAAGAAATTTCTTTGAACGAACGGGCAGCCCAAGTCACTGACAATCTAATAAAAAAAACCCAGCTGTTTGTCAAAAGTGTGTTGAAATCTAGGTAAACCTAATTTTTATTCCTTGTCCTGATGAACATAAAAAGATACCCTGACTGAGAAAAGAAATTTTAGAAACAAAACTCCCAAAAGAAGAGAAAAGTGGTGGAATTCTATAAATGGGGAAATCTGAAGGAATATAGAAGAATATTTAACAACAGATTGGAACTGTTTTAAAGGAAATTTGGATTAATTGATTATTTAAAAAATACAAAAATCTTTTGAATTTTTATGAGAAACAATTGAAAAAAAAAATTTCTTAGAAGAAAGTATATTGAAAAAGGACATCTAGCAGTGAATGGACATATTGCAACAGCATTGTAAAAATAAAGTTAGAGAAAACTTTGGTCTTGAAAACATTTGGTGTAAACAAAATTTATCTGACTTTTTGCTAGAAGAGAACTTATACAGTTATATTTCAAGACTCCAGACACAACTATAAATAAGAAACTATTAGAAACAATGAAGACTTATTTATTTTAACAAAGGGAACATTTGGATTAGTCTAAGGCAGTTGGCTTTCTTCATAAATTTACAGTACTTATGTAAAGAAAAAAGAAAATGAGCACATCAAATTCTACTAAATAAGAAAAAAAACCTTCAACATCAACAACATCTAGTTCCAGCCAAGGCACCACTGAAGCAAAGAACAATGCAAGATGAGTTACAACTTATTCAAGAATTAATACCAAAACAATCATGATGAGAAAAAAAAACAAATTAGCAAGTACTGGACACAAAGGCTCAATTTGACAATTATCAACAAATGACTGTAAAAAATTTACAGAAAATTCAAACAATGGAAAATAAGCCAGAAGAAACTGAAGAAAATTGAGAATCCAATTCAGAAAAATCTAAAAACAAAAACAATAATAAAGCTAACAGCAGAAGTCTTAATAAATAAGGCTGAAATGCTGGTTGAAATTGATGATATATTCCAAAGGAATATAAAATACAAGAGGAGAAACAAACTACCTAGAGAAGTCCAAATAAGATTTATCAAAAAAACAGACATGAGAAACTGAGAAGAGCAAGAAGTGAACCATTGTTGCATAAAAACAAGGAAACTATGGTGTTGAAGCAGACTACTAAAAAAATAAGAGAACACCGAAGACAAATATTATTTCCTGATGACCAATTTAAATGTTAAAGAAATAAACTTTGGATAGTTAATGCTAAAGGGGATCTTAACCAATTGGGACAATTTTGATGAAACATGTGGAGCAGTTATTGGTGAAGGATTACAATGTAGACAGGAGAATAGAGAGAAACAAAGGTGGATGGCTGTTGTGTATGGTGAACAGGTATGTACGCAATGAGGTATTGGATAAACTAGAAAAATGTATGCTTGTTTAGAAAAATTATTAGGAAAGCATAAAGACTCTAAACATGAACTTTAAATGAAACATTTTCAAATTGGAACTTATTCTATGAATAGCTTAAGAAATAGATTTTAAAAATACTTGAACTTTAAATGGAATATTTTCAAACTGGAATTTATTACATTAATAGCTTGTGGAAAAAAAGGAGTAGGAATTAAAATTGTATAAGCAAATTATATACTCAGGCAACAGATTGTTGAAAAATGTACTAGTTTAATTATTGTGAATAAAAATATTTTAAAAATGTGTACAGTATAGAAATTTAATTTGCTCGACCCTGTTTGTTTTTTTAAAAAAATGCATAGATGGATTGGGCCAAATGAAATATGCTCCCCTTGTTTTTCATCACAAACACGTTTGTGAGTTTATGACATCACAACAAACAAAATATACCTGAATATATGAAGGAAGCTCAACTTCCATGAAATAAATGCAGGGATTTTGCAGTTAGACTTCTTCTACAATCTAACCTGGAAGGTTCTGTGTCTTTTTCCAAAATTATTGTGGCAATTATTAGATTATGTTTGCTAGAACAGCTGCTCCTTTGGCAAGAATAAATTCTATCAAATTCCACACTGCCTTTCCCTTAAAGACCCTTTTTCCTCCTTGCAGTTCACAGAGGAAGGAAAGGAGTCCCATGAAGCCTTTCCATTATTGTCTAAACCCAATGCATGTTGATGTTATTGGCACAGTGCCATCACACACTTTATGGGTCTTCAGGAAGGTGCAAGTATCTCCATTGCTGCAAGCATTACAGAGGAACTTGATGGTATATAAGCTGGAAATCAGTCCCTTGAGGGAAGCTTTACTATATTACCGTGTCACTTCTCTCTTTTTCCTATCCTTTCTTGAGTATTTTATTGGGATATCTTTTCTGAAAACACAGTGTCTTCTCTTTTTATAGGACTGCACAACGTTGAATCTTGCAGAAATCCTATCCAGTAGGATTTGGGTGCCTTTACTGAATCATTGCTTGAAATCTGACTGAATCTACTGCATATCTCTACTTTATAGTTATGAAAAAAATAGAACTGTTGCTATAAACCATAATTCACAAAGTGTGTCCCAAGTCCTGATACGATCAATTTTGTTCCCTAGCATACATTGCCAGATGTGAAAGAAATAATGCACAGAATAATTATCTCAGGGCAGAGGTTACATTGTCCACACATTATGAATGGGTGACAGATTTGACACTCAACTGCATTTATCCAGGCAACCTCATATTTCTCGTGATATATAGTTGTGGCTTCAAAAGAGGCAAATCAATGACCAGTAATACTCTAAAAACTCAGGATGAATCATTAAGGCTGACAAGTTTCCTACAGAAGCAAGCAAAGTTGAGTTTAGGGAAGGCCTTGCAAACCAGATTCCAGGTTAGTTTGGGAATGCATTCATTTTGCATTGTCTTGTCCAGTGAAATGTTTTCAGTCCATGAAAGATCATTTTGATTACACTGACAAATGCTCCTAATCATATTAATATAAAATCTGAACAGCACATAAAGTGGAATATAAAATCTGAACAGCACATAAAGTGCTTTTACCTCCTGTCCTTTTCCGTATGAAGAGCAATACCAATCTGCCATATTCCAGCTGAAGTGACTGTCTATTCATATTTCATTTGCAATGCGATGACTTGTGGGTGACAGATCTCATTACATTATGTATCTACCCATCAGAAACTAATGTAAGTTTGGATTAAAAGCTATTATGCTACACTCATGAATACTTCAGAAAAGTAAATTCTACTCGTTTATGTCTCCTCTTATCTTATAAGCTGAATCTAATGCATATAAATATCAATACAGGTCAAATCAAATCAAATTTGCCATAATTGTCAAAGCCAGTAACTGGAAATCATATCCATGGAATTCCCTTTTTTAATAAGTTGGCACACTTTAAAAAAGAGTGTGAAAATGTCTACTATGAGAAAGGAAAATCTCTTCTTCACACTATTATTCTGCCTTTCTCTCTGATTCACCTGCTCTTACTAAATAATGGATTATTTTTTACCATAGTGTGTTGAAAAAAGCATATTAGACTGCCTAACATGTAATTGAAGCCGTAAAACAATACAGCTTAATATGATGTGAAAAATCAGCTCCCTATCTTCTTTTATGAAAGCTAATTTGTTATTCACTACTATTCTTCCTGCTTCATGGTACTATTGATTGGGATGGAGGCATAGAGGATTTGTGTGGAGTAATTTTGAAAGAGGAATAATATCTAGAGATTTTCATTGCATTTGACTAAAAAATGATCATAAAACAGAGTAGAATAAATTATACCAGGAATGGAGCAGACAGATCATTGAAACTATTGTGTGCTACTTCTGGCCCATCTCAAATTCTCTTCCTGGTCTGCTTCTGAAGATTCATTGTTTTGTGAGGATAATAACATCAAAGAAGAAGAAGAAATAGGGGTACGGGTGAGAGGTGTTTAGTTAAGTAGTTAAGATGGGAGGGGTGGTATTGGATTCATTGATAACTAATCTGGTATTGAACTAAGCTGATCAAACCACTTTTTATCACCCCAGTTGCGGGTGTCTTTGAGAGAAAAGACCTTGAGAAAGGGGGTCTTAGTTATTATCTCATTGTCATCCAGTATTGTTCGGACTGGTTATGTGACAATACATCTCTGAATACACCTTTCTCCATGAAGGTCTCTGCTGAGTGATGTGCAACTCTGTGATTTTATGGAAATTCCATAATAGTTCTTTACACTGACTCTATAATTACAACCATCACCTGGAGTACACTCAGAGCATCATCATTCCTTTTGAAATTTCTTTCCCTTGTACATAAATTCTTGATCCAACTTCCTGAAATTTGGCAAAGCTATTTTTCACTACTATCACTACAACTTTCATCACATTCTGTTCCAAAGCAGCCACACTATGAGCTCTTTTCTAAAATGATCAAGTTTTAAAAGAATCTCTTAAATATCTTCTGTGATATACAATATGGAAGATTTTATTCTGTGACAGCATTTTTCCCATGCTAGATTATGTGAGAGCATTGCTCTATTTTTATTATTTTATTCCTGATCTGGAGGCAATTTGGATTGGATTACTAGGACCAGACTTAGATATTTCTGGAATTGCAGATTGCATTCCTGAATCACAGTGGCTGATCCCTGCATATTCCTAATAATTTCCTTCTGAAAAGAAGGTGTTTAGATAGTAGCAGGAGACAGAAATATGTAAGCAGTATATTTCTTCTGTATTTTATAGTGAAAAAGGCTGGATGTTTGGCTAACAATTCAAAAACACAATAAGTAAAAGTAGCATTCTCTGATAGAACCTGTCTGGTTAAACCTACTGATGTGTATCTATTCTAATGCTCAATATTTATCCTTTAAAATTGGATAAATTCTTTTGAAAGGTCAGAAAAGTTCTTTTAGTTCATCTTTGATAAAACGGTAATACAATTGACTGGCATGACTATTTTCATAGGGTATGTTCACTTCATAAAATAATTGCAAAGATATTTCATTTTTCTAGTCATCCATTACTCATGTCTCTTATGCATAAAATTATAATTGCCAGAGTATTAGGCAGGAGGTAGCAGGTATATTCAACTTTACTGTGTTTTATTTTTAAAAAATCTTATGCTTAAAAATATTTATTTGTAATTATCATTTGTATACACAGTCACATATAGGTTAGGGTATTAATATATTGTACTATTAATCATGCCTGCATAGAAAAAAAAACTTTAAACACTTACACCTAAAAATATTTATTTGCAAATATTATTTGCATATGCAATCACATTGAGGTTACAATATTAATATGTTGTACTAGTAAATCATGCCTGCATAGAAAAACCTATCACATCATTATGAACCTTGAAAGTAAGAAATTTTTATCGGCTAGTGTTTATATAGCAGACTCTGTCTACCAAAAATGAGAAGAGATGATATTTGTTTCCTTGAGTGCATAAAATTAGTTTGAGATCTATTAAGAATAAATAATAGAAGCATTATACGAATAACATTAAAATGTATCAGTGTAAAATTTGAGACCATATAATAAGGGGAAAAATAGAACTGTTGTCATCAACTACAATTCTAACCTCAACAAGTGTATCTCAAGTACTGATATGAGCAGTTTTGTTCCCCAACACACACTGCAGTATGTAAAAGAAGTAATGCACAGAATAATTATCTCAAGACACAGGTTACATTTTCCGCACAGATTTGGACAGATTTGACACTCAACTGCATTTATCCTGGCAGGCTCCTATTCCTCATGTTATTTAGCTGTGTTCTCAAAAGAGACAAATCCATGACCAGTAATACTCTAAAAACTCAGGATGAATCACTAAGACTGACAAGTTTCCTATAGAAGCAAGCACGAGCAAGTATTCTAAGGAAGACTTTGCAAACCAGATTCCAGGTTAGTTGGGAATTTAATTCATCCTGCATTTTTCTGCCTAGTGAAGTGTTTTTATACAACAGACTATGCTCTGTCTGTCAAAAAAGAGATCACTCTTCTTCATGTGAAGAAAATTAGCTTGAGAACTACTATTGAGAATAAATAATACAGGTCTTATTCCTTCACAAAGATTTAACATAAAATGCTTCTTAGTGTAAAATGTGGGGACAGCCTTACAATTTATCTCTTTGATGTGTTGCTTCTCAGAAGGAGAACTGAACATAACTGAAAAGAATGGTGCCTTAATGTAAGACTTGATTGGCACCATACTTTTATGAGTAAGGAAACATGCCACATCACTTTGGATTGATTCAGAGGACTTCCATTCAGTTTGGAATTCATCCAAATCTTCGCTTGACCATTACTATCAGAGATTGTTGTTTAATCTGTCTGGCATAATTGAAAAATGCTTTCAGGAGTAACAGTATGGCATTAAGAAAAAAAGCCTGCCAATTTTCAGGCAAAGAGATTCAGCAGTTTGGGCTAGATATCGTGAACAACAACTTCTCTTTCTCCTTCAGTTGTCAGTCAATATCTTTTGTATTCCTTGATAGAGTTTAGTGAAAGTCTTACCAGGTTTCATATAAAACAGATTCAGAAAACTTTCTACAAGATCAGCACTTGTATGTTATAATGATGACAAGTTTCATAAAGAGAAACATAACTAAGAGTAGTAATTACTGCTTTTCCCCTTCTCGTGTGAGTATATTTAGTCATTTTTATGAACATTTTATACATGCAGTAAAAATGCATTTTCAGGAAGAATATAGAGCATAATCTTATGTGTAAGTAAAGCAATCACAATAGAAATTATCTGTAGTATTTTATTTGAATTTATTTGTCAGTTGATACATAATGTAATAGTATGATAATACAGAAGAAAAGCTAATCAAAAGTTCTTCAAAACATCTTATTACCAGACTTAACATATATATCTTTATGTCAATGAAATAAAAGTAAAGGTAAAGGTTCCCCCCACACATGTGTGCTAGTCATGTCCGACTCTAGGGGTGGTGCTCATCTCCGTTTCTAAGTCAAACAGCCAGTGCTGTCCCAAGATGTCTCTGTGGTCATGTGGCCAGCATGACTAGATGCCTAAGGTGCACGGAGTGCTGTTACCTTCCCACCGAAGTGGCCCCTATTTTTCTACTTGCATTTTTACATGCTTTCAAACTGCTAGATTGGCAAAAGCTGGGGCAAGTAACAGGAGTTCACTCAGTTACGCAGTGCTAGGGAGTTGAACTGCCGAACTGCCAATCTTCTGATTGACAAGCTCAGCATCCTAGCTACTGAACCATTGTGCCCCCGACAATGAAATAGGACGATGTCTAAAGTGCATATCATATCTGACATGGTATGGGTTTAAGGAAGAGACAGAGACAGAACAATGACTTATCTCTTTTATTTAGCTCAGATAGAATGCACAGTAAAGGCTGCTGGCTGGTTTCTCCCTTTTATACATTTGAATGGGGAAAACCAGTCAATCAGCTACAAGGGCTTTCCGGCTGCAGTGGGGGCATGTCGGAGTGCAAACTGGAGTAGAAACCTCCTGTTTCACTGCATAACACCGCTCCCCTCCTGACTGGCTCTCACACAGCTGAAGTAGTTCTTGAGGCAGGCAGGGCATTTCAGGCTTCAACTGGACCTGCACGGTTCAGTTGAAGCCTGGCCATTGGCCCAGGAGGTTGCCTCAGCTGGGCCTCCTCCTGTGACTGCTGGCGGAGGCCTCTGGAAGGTTCCAGCCATAGCTGCCACCCCAGGATGCCGCAGATTATAGCTGATACTTAGTGGGCCCACTTCGTCCCCAGCTAAGTGTCCCGTATTTTTTCGAGTTTGAGCTAGTTGTGGGTAGGAGAGGGTAAAAGCGTAGAGGTTCAGAGTTAGTATCACTTTCCCTAGGGTTCCCTTCCATGTGGGCATGTAGCTGGTCTGCAATGCGTTTAATGCTTGACCCCTTAGAGTCTTTGGAATCACTACCTGATCTCCCCAAAGTAAACAACCCCCTTGCTCTGTAAGTTCATGTTGCTTGTTCTCAAAGGGTTTGAATTTCTCCCCTCCGTTTCCATGGGCCACCCTTTTCATACCCAGTTCATCACAGTCTGAAGTGTGCTGTTGGTTGAGGTGCACTTGGTCACCTCCTGGGATGTTATTAGTCCAGAGTCCAGGTGATACAGGAGGAGGACGGATCAGCTGGGGGTCAAGCACCGGCTGAGTGTTGGCATGGCTTATTATTTGGCCTGGATGGTGGTACAGTCTGTAGTGCTACACCACTAGAAATATAGCCCACCAGGTGAATCGTGGTGATAGTGCTGCTGGTGTGAGTCGGTCTGCTGCTAGGAGCCCCAGGAGCGGTTTACGGTGGGTGACCATTTCGAATTCCTAGCCAAATACGTATTCATGAATTTTTTTTCACTAGGGCCTGAGCTTACCTATCTAATTGGCTGTAATTATACTCAGCTGTGGATAATGTGCGGGAATAGAAGGTAATGGGGCTTCCATGGGCAGGTGGTGACTTAGCACGGCTCTGATCCCATATGGGGATGTGTCTGCTGTAAGGACTACTGGGAGGGTCGTGTTATAGTGTACTAGGAATGAGTCCTCCATTAGAAGGGCTTTGACCCCCTTGAATGCCCTGTCTTCTCTGTGTCCCCATTCCCATGGGCTGCATTTGATGAGTAGCCTGTGTAGGGGTTTGGCTATTGTGGCTTTTCCTTTGAGGAAGTTGCCATAAAAGTTAAGCAGGCCTAGGAAGGATTGTAATTCTGCTTCGTTTTTGGGTGGTGGGGCATCCCTGATTTATTTATTCATTTATTTATTTATTTGATTTTATTTATATACAGGCCCCCCTCCTGAAGGACTCGGGGCGGTGAACAGCCGATTAAAATGTGCATACAAAAGTTAAAAACAAATAAAATTACATATAAATAACAGGCCGAATATAAAATTCTAAAAACTTCTTAAAATTTAAAACTCTCAACCCTGAAACAAATTAATAAAACTAACCCAAAGGTGGGAAGTGAGCTATTAGAACAACCCGGCCTGGATAAATAAATAGGTCTTAAGGGCACAGCGGAATGCACGGAGGTCAGGGATTGCACGTAACTCTGGGGGGAGTTTGTTCCATATGGTTGTAGCAGCAGTGTTTGACTGACGGACCGATTGCTTTTACCTTGTTGTGCATGGGGTGGATGCACTGGCCATCGATTCGATAGCCCAGGAATTCCACCTCCCACACTCCGAGGTAGCATTTTTCGCTCTTTACTCCTGACTTCTTGAATTTTGTGAGAACTTCCCTCACCTTGTCATGTAGTTGTGCAGGGTCCGGCACTGTGATTAGAGAGAGCGTCATTGAAGTATGGTGCAACCCTTGGAATTTTGCATAATGCTCTGGAAAATTCTGGGCCCAACGCTGATCCTAAACTGTAATCTATTGCGTTTTAAGGTGCCTCAATGGGTTACTATCATTTGTACCTCTGCAGTGGTACCATCTACAGGCAATGGTTGGTAGGCCTGTGCTAAGTCTAATTTGGTGAAAATTTTTATGGTGCCCAGGGAATGTAGTAGATGCTGAACAGGATAGGTGCTCTGCTGGAGAGCCTTGTTCAGTGTGCATTTGTAGTCGGGACAGATGCACACCGACCCACCTCCCTTTAATGGGGTTACTATTGAGGTTTCCCAGTTGGCATGGTCAATTGGTTCCAGGATTGGTTCCAGGATTGGTTCTCTCTGCTGGATGAGTTTGTCCAGCTCCTTATCGATGGTGGGATTAAGGGTAAATGGGACTCTATGGGTTTTAATCTAATGGGTGCTATGATTGGGTCAAGGTTAAATGAAATAGGGATCCCCTTGTACCTGCTGAGATCCAGTATGAACATGTCCTGGAATTCATGTATGAGCTCATCCAGATCCATTGTTTGGACTGTGTTGACCTGTTTCAGGCCTGCAATAGTTCAGTGTCAGAATTGAAGGGGGTGGGAGCGTGATATATGGTGGCCATTGTTGTTGATGTGTTTGAATTATGCACCTCTGGTCATGTTCTTGGAATTCACTGCTTTTGGTCTGATCACTAGTTGATGCTCAATTTCTTTAGCCCTGCTCATTTAATTGGGTTCAGTTGCTCTGTTCTTTGTTTCAGATCATGTCACCGACGGTCTGCTGCTCTGGTTGGAATGCCAGCTGGTTCCTTGGAGGTTTTCTCGACTGCATTTCCTTCGGTCTGTTCCCGATCCTCTGTTGATTCTTCCATGAAATCAACCACCTTCGTCGCCAGTTATGTGGTGTGGGATGCCCTGTCCCGCGCCTCGGCTGAGGAACTCGCGGCCGCCTGGTCTAGGACGGCTGGCGGGGCCCTTGACCGCG
>JANHFO010010714.1:63939-74436 GCA_032468095.1 Pareas carinatus | reverse complement strand
CTTCCTTCCTTCCTTCCTTCCGTCCTTCCTTCCTTCCTTCCTTCCTTCCTTCCTTCCTTCCTTCCTTCCTTCCTTTCCCTATCCCTCCCACTTTCTCACACCTGCCTCCCTTCCCAATCCTTCATTTTCATTGTATTTTAACATTGATAAAAACAATAAATGATGATGGTGATAATTTTTCTTAAAAAGTGCAACTTAAAAGAAACCTCATCCATGCTAAGTGTTCATTCTGGGGAATTACTGTAGAACGTCTCATATTCTTGAGTCAAAACCTCCCTAAAAAGTTTAGCAAGTAGCTGGAGGGGTCATTCTTCATTTGCTAATCCATTTCTCTCTGTGACTCACACTCACATCTCACCAAAGCAAAGTTTGTGAAAGTGCTAATATTTGTTCAGTCATTCAGCCAGTGTCTACCCCCTGTGTTCAATAGTAGGAATAAGATAAAGGAAGCAAACACAAAACGATACCAAAATGAAATCAAGGTTAAATGTACAGGTATATTTCCTGAAATTTCCTAACGGTGAGAACAATTAATCAGAGGCTTTCCTTCAGAAGTTGTGGGTACTCCATCACTGGAGGATTTTAAGAAGAGATTGGACAGCCATTTGTCTGAAATTGTACAGGGTTTCCTGCCTGAGCAGGGGGCTGGACTAGAAGTCCTTCAAGGTCCTTTCCAGATTGGACAACCGCTTGTCTGCAATGGTCTAAGACAGTGAGTGCCTGGACGAGTCGCAGCTAACGAGTCGTGGCTCATGACGGTCAGCCTCCAGTTTTGTCATTCTGTTGTGACCATACCCGAGATGAGAACTTCCATTGCTAGGCCTCTTCCAGATAGTTTTTGCTATCTTTGGACTTAGCAACAGCACTTAGTCTTATATACTGCTTCACATTGCTTTACAGCCCTATCTAAGCAGTTTACAGAGTCAGCCTCTTGCCCCCAATACTGCACTCTCACCACTGCGCCATCGTGGCGCTCTATCAGAAAAGATGATGCCAGTTCCTGCAGATTTTTAACCACGTTTTTCTCTTGCGATGTCTCCATTCCCCCCCAGGTGTCAGGTTCTTGAACGGGAACACCTCGCCAGTGTTGGAGACCTGGACGAGAAGCAGCAGTTGTTGTACACCGTTAAAAAGCTGGAGCTTCAAGTGGAGAGCATGCAGTCAGAAATCAAGCTGGAACAAGCAAAAACCAACGATGAGAAGTGAGTGTAGGCTTGGGAGCAGAGACTAGGGATCTCCATCTTCCAAAGGTGGTTTTTCAAGAGTCAACTGAATTTTCTTTGTTTTTTTCTCCTTGAAGATATTTCGCTTCTCATGCAAAGAAGCTTCTTTGGTTCTGACTGAATTTCTGGGGAATTGAAGGATTTATATTCCTTGCAGTCCTAAATCCTATAAATATAAATCCTTCCATCCCCCAGCGTTCAGTCAGAAGTGAAGAAGCTTCTTTGTATGAGAAGTGAAATGTCTTCAAGGAAAAAATCAGTCAGAACTGAGGAAGCTTTTTGGATGTGAAGCAAAAACGTCTTCAAGGAAAAACAAAGTCAGTCAGAAATGAGGAAGCTTTTTGGATGAGAAGTGAAATTTCTTCAAGGAACAACAAAGTCAGTCAGAAGTGAAGAAGCTTGTATGAGAAGCGAAACATCTTCAAGGAAAAAAAA
The DNA here is from genome assembly GCA_032468095.1 of Pareas carinatus. Taxonomy (NCBI): domain Eukaryota; kingdom Metazoa; phylum Chordata; class Lepidosauria; order Squamata; family Pareidae; genus Pareas; species Pareas carinatus. Next base: position 72,778 of record JANHFO010010714.1, on the reverse strand, counting down.
CTAAGAAAGTTCAGTTGCCTTTTGGGAAAAAAGCACCTTTGGGACAGGGGCAACAAACATTTTTTTTCTTATTTCCTTATCTCTACGGTCAAACAACATTTCCAGATGGAAAGCTGGCCAAAGTTGGCTCTAGCAGACTGGATTTTTCCATAAAAATCTTTTTTCCTGGCCTCAGGGGGCTTCTTTGTGTATTATTTCTTTGTGGTTATATTCTGAATGTACCAGGTGAATTCGGAAGAAAACTTCCATTTGGCTATCAGTGACAGATCCTCGCAGATACAGATCTTTTATTACACACAATGGAAAACTGCAGCATTATGTTTCTTTTCGACACAATCGCCATTCAAATTGAGACACTCGTTATAACATCTTACATGGTTTGAAATTCCTCCTGCAAAGAATTCTCCCTCCTGGGAAGGAAGCTGGAAGAGGTGGGAGTCACTGGGTGGCAAATCTGGGCTATAGGAGGCGAGGGGATGATCCAAAGCATCCCAATGCTGGAACTGCTCCATAAGGTCTTGGGTGCGTCTAGCGGTGTGCGGGCGAGTATTATCGTGAACCAACACCACACCGGAAGCCAGCATGCACTGCTTCGATGATGACCATGCACTTCACGAGGCTGTTCCCGGGTGGTTTCATTCCAAGGAGGGAGATTTCTTTGCAGGAGGGATTTCAAGCCTTTTGAGACATTAGGACGAGGGCCTCCATTTGAATGGTGATGAGGTCGGAAAAAAAATATTGCTATAGTTTTCTAATGTGTATAATAAAAGTTCTGTATCTGCGAGTGTCTCTCATGGAGAACCAAATGGAGGGTTTTTTTTATGAATTGCCCTCGTAGATTCATCCTCTCCCCAGACAGACCTGGACAATCCCATCCGAAATCTGGCGGGATTTGCAGATAGTCAGTTCTTTTGTTCCTATTGAGATTTATTTTCCCTTTAAGGAGGGAAATCGGAGTTTGAGGGAGCCTCTGGTGGGTCTGATGTTTCTGTCTCAGCTTTGTCTTCCTTCTCCGCCGCTAGAGCCAGGTTTGATAGCCTACAGGATGCGTACGGCAAGCTTGTGAAGGAGCTGACGGAGGCTTTGCAAACCATTGAAGAATTGAAAGGCAAAGAGGTGAGTGTTGCGCTAGAGGGAAGCTGTAGAAAAAAGGGGTGGGGTGTGGGGCCGTGAGAGAACAGTTTTGGCTTCCCTCTTGCCAACCGGGTAGAGGTCAGAAAAGGCTACCTGGGGCAGCTGTGAAGTTGCTGTGAATGTTGCTCTCCCCTTCTCCCGAGAACAGCAGTATTGGGCCAGGGGTGGGAGGCCATCTTGGACAGCTGCTCCTACACTGGATTTTGTCCTTTTTAGTTCTTTCTCCTCCTCCTCTTTCTTCTATCTCCTCCTCCTCTTCCTCCTCCTATCTCTTTCTCCTCTTCCTTCTATCTCCTCTTTCTTCTACTCTTCCTCTGCTTTCTTCTATCTTCTTCTTCCTGCTCCTTCTTTTCCTTTTCCATCTATCTCCTCCTCTTTCTTCTGTCTTCTACTTCCTCTTCCTCCTCCTCTTTTCCTTCTTCTATCACCTCCTCCTATCTCTTCTGCCTCTTCCTCTTCACTTCGTTCTGTCTCATGCTCATCTTCCTTCTCCTCCTTCTATTTCCTCATTCTTCTATCTTCTTCCTCCTATCTCCTCCTCCTGCTCCTCTTCCTCTCCTATCTCTTCCTCCTATGTCCTCTTCCTTCTCCTCCTTTCCTCTATCTTCTCCTTCCTTCTCCTCCTCTTCCTCCTCCTCCTATCTCTTCCTCTTCTATCTTCTCCTTGATCCTCCTCTGATCTCCTCTTCCTATCTCTTCTATCATCTCCTTCCCTCCTTCTATCTCCTCCTCCTCCTATTTCCTCTTCCTCCTCCTCTCTCTTCTATCATCGCCGTCCTTCCTCCTCCTCGTTCCTCTTCCTCCTCCTCCCATACGGGACATTTTTCAACTTTTCTCAGAGCCTGCCTCACATTTCCTTGTAGTCAGTCCCACATCCAAACACAAACCAGGTCCCACCCCGCTTAGCCATTTGTTTTTCTTTACAAGACCGGCTTGGTGTCCAGGCCTTTGGAATTCAGCAGGTGATGTCCCTGATTCACCCTGCTGCAGGTGCAAAGAGTAGACCCGGCAAGGTTAGAAGAATTAATTTACAAACTGGACTCGGCTGAAAAGGCCCTGGCTGCCAAGCAGCTGCAGATCGACCAAATGAAGCAGACTCTTATGAAGCAGGAAGAAGAGCTGGAGACGATGACCATCCTTCGAGCTCAGGTATGGTTGAGCAAGACTTAACTTCTCAGGTCTAGTCTGTGGCTTGAGATTTCCTGGTGGCCCCTCATCCTGATCATGACTTCATCTGGGGAGATGGTCCTCACTTCATCTCAACTCCTGATGTGTTTTATGGACGCGTCCACCTAGCTTTTTTGACACAGACGTGGTTTGAAGTACCTCCGTTCTGGGGTGGGTGTTTTTCAGTTTCCTCAGACAGGCCTAGATTTCCTGGTGGCCCCTCACCCAGTCCTCACCAGATCTTCCACCCACTTAGCTTCCCAGCCCAAACCCAGTCAGCCAGCCAGATGCTGCCAACCTGGTTAGATGATGAGTAAAAGGGGTGGGTAGGTGGGAAGATCAGACTTCAAAATGAAAACATTGGGACCGTTTGATGTGAGATCGTCCTTTTCCTGAGCAGATGGAGGTCTACTACTCAGATTTCCATGCGGAAAGAGCTGCGCGGGAGAAGATCCACGAGGAGAAAGAGCAATTGGCCACACAGTTGGCTTACTTCCTGGCTGAGAAACAAGACCTGGGAGATCTTGGCAGGTGAGGAACCAGTGAAGCAAAGAAAGACTCAAAGGAAACCCTTCTCCATCAGGTTGTTCAGCTAATTGGACTGAACTACAATGCGCTTTACATAGGGCTGCCCATGAAGAGAGTTTGGAAGCTTCGGTAGATCCTGAAGGCAATTGTGGGTCCACCATGTGATATCCTTGTTAATGCCACTGCTTTGTAGGATATGTCGTCTCTCAGTTGACTTCTGGATTCAATTCAAGGTGCTGCTTGCCTCCTATGAAGTCCTTCCTGGCGGAGGATTGTGTTCCTTCCTTCACGCTTTATCTCCAAGTGTTTCTGTCTATTATAGAAGAGCAGTTCTATTCCAGGTCCCTCTTATGAAGCAGTGGTCATCTAACAGGATCCAAGAATGTGTTCTCTGTCTCCGTAGCTGACCCCTAGAAGGCCATATGCCTCTGAGGTCCAGATGGCCTTCCTTAAAACTGGGGTCTCCAAACTTGTGGACTTTAAGACTTGTGGACTTCCAACTCACTGCTGACTGAAGAATTCTGGAAATTGAAGTCCACTAGTTTTAAAAGTTGTCACGTTTGGAGCACCTCTGCCTTAAAGGTTGCCACAATACTCAGTGAACTTAGTTTGTTTTGGTTCGTTTCATAGATCTCGGGAGGCTTTGAGTCAGATTTTAGGCCACATAAAATCATCTTGCTCACCACTGTGATTATTTGATCTGTTGAGTTCTTGTTCTGAATTGTCCTTGGTCCATTCAGAGATCAGCAAACGAGGAAGTCTTGCGAATAAATAAATTTTAAAAAATTAATTGCATTCATGCAAATGGAGCATTGGCTCTTGAAATTCACTTTCCTTCCCCTCAGGTGTTCTTTGGCAGAAATGCAGACCCGTCACAGAACCGGGACACGGCCAGATCAAGGTAATTTACCGGGGTTTGGACAGAAAGGTAGGACAAAATTTGACCACCCGCTACCCTGTTTCCCCGAAAATAAGACCTAACCAGAAAATATGCCCTGGTCTGATTTTTCAGGATGCTCGTAATAGAAGCCCTACCCCCAAAATGACCCCCAGTTAAGATTGTCAGTCAGACGGATGCATTGAGTACCATATTTCCCCCAAAATAAGACCTAACTGGAAAATAAGCCCTAATGAGTCTTTTGGAGCAAAAATTAGTATAAGACCCTGTCTTATTTTGGGGGAAACACGGTAGAATGTATTCTTTTGTCTTCATATTTGCAATCTTTGTAGCATCCCCATGATCATGTGGTCAAAATTCAGACGCTTGGCAACTGACTCATACTTAGGACGGTTGCAGTGTCCCGAGATCCCATGATCCCCTTTTGAGACCTTCTGACAAGCAAAGTCCATGAGGAAACCAGATTTCTTGATCAGGACTCCCTACGAACAGTCACTCATGCCCTCGTCACTTCCCGTCTGGACTATTGCAACGCTCTCTACATGGGGCTCCCCTTGAGGTGCACCAGAGACTCCAGCTAGTCCAGAATGCGGCCGCTTGGGGGATTTTTGGGGTGAGTGGGTGTACCCACGTAACTTCTCTCCTGCGCGAGCTGCACTGGCTGCCGGTGGTCTCTCGGGTGCATTTCAAGGTGTTAGTAACCACCTTTAAAGCGCTCCATGGAATAGGGCCCAGTTACTTGCAGGCCTACATTCGGCCCACTGATATCTCCCGCCAACCTGTTCGCTCTCAATATGGTTTTTATTACTTCCCTCTTTTAAATCTAATCAGGCCTATTGAATTGTTTTAATATGTTCTTAATTTGTCTCTGTATTTGTATTTGTTCATTTTTAAACTGCCTGTAAGTCGCCCTGAGTCCTTCGGGAGAAAGGCGAGAAGCCATGAGAAAAATAAAATTTATTATTATTATTATTATTCTCATACTTTCAATTGAATTAAGATGTGTGAAAGTCATAGTGATTTTTGTAAAAGCTAGATTTGGAACAAAAGGAATCTCTACCACCACTTTTCAATCAACCAATCAATTAGAATAGAGGTGGAAGGGACCTTGGAGGTCTTCATGGGTGGTAGACTGTATAGGGTCATAGGCGATTTCTTGATTTGCTTCTTTTCTTGGGGATGTTTTATTATGAACTTGGTAACATCATCAGTGTTAGAAAGAAGTGGGGTTTGCTCTCTGTTTAAACACTAATGGCTTGACCTATCAATGTTAGTGAGAGTAGTCTTGGTAGTTCCTTGATAGTTGTTTATTGTTTGATGGTTTAAGTAGTTCCCCAATTGGAGTATTTTTTTACTGTTTGATTGTTGGATGGTAGAATGGTGAAGCCATGGGAAAAGTAGGCTCAGGGCATGATCAAAAATGTCAAAATCATTGTTGTAATAGTTCAAAGAAGCTCTGCACACAAAAAACAGGTGAAGTTTGGATCACACTCTTACAGCTGCCATCTTGACATTGTTAATCACACCTTGTGGAAATCTTTGACAAGAGGGTAAGAATGGAGATGTATGAAAGGAAAACATTGTGTGTTTCACTAATTAACCTAACAGACAAGCTTCCATATAATGTTGTCTAGGTTCAAAAATTAACTTACTGTATTATTAGTTGGAGAGAGGGGGGAGGGAAGAGAGAGAGAGAGAGACAGAGACAGAGACAGAGAGAGAAGATGAATAATCCTGTATTTACCTTCTGCATCTTATTCACGACAGGTACTCCTTGACATACCATCACAATCGAGCCCAAAATGTAAGTTGCTAAGAAAGATATTTGTTAAATGTGCTTTTGCCCTATTTTACAAACTTTCTTGCCACAGTTATTAAGTAAATCATTGCAGTTGTTAAGTTAGTAACACAGTTAAGTGATTCTGGCTTTTCCACTGATTTTGCTTGTCAGAAAATAACAAATAGTGATCACATGACACCAGGACCTGCAACCATCTTAAATATGAGTCAGTTGCCAAGTGTCTGAATTTTGATCATGTAGACCATGGGGAAGTTGCAAGTCTAAAATGGTTGCAAGTCATTTTTTTCAGTGCCATTGTAACTGAATGGTCACTAATAGACATTTATACGTTGAGGCCTGTCTGTACTTAAGAGCTATTTGTATGTTACTGAAATGGCATTCATGATTGTAACTAATCTGTAGTTCTGTAATCTGTGGTTGTCTGACACTGCTCTAATAAGATTTGTTTTTAGATTCACCTGGGGTAAGTTATGTCATTACCCCCTAATGAAAAATGTTGACATGCTGAAATTTCATATTCCTAGCCTATCAGACATAATTTTCTTTCCACACGGTACACAAGTAAGTAATGTCATGATTAAATGCAAAGAGGGAAAAAAGCAATCGTCTCATTAATTCACCCAATTAGTAAGAAACAAAATTTATCAGTTGTGTTTTGTTCAGTTTTTTTTCTTCCAACTTTAAATTCCCTGAATTGCCTGCATTAATTAGGAGAAACACACGCACACATATATACTGAAAGAAGGAGTTTTCTACTGACTTTTTTTAAAAATACAAATTGTTATGGAAACAGGATGTGACAAACGTAAGTTTGGAAGAATAAATTCATAGTTTCAACCAACCTTCCTATATCTCTCTCACCATGTTCACTCTCCATGGCTGCTTCTTGTGCAACTTAATTATAATAGCATCCTAAAGCACCTCTCACAAAGAAATGTACATTTAAAAAAACCTCTGAATTCAGTGGTGAAAGACAGGCTATCAAAGATCCCTGCAGCGCACAGCTGTCCCCAGGAAGAAAATAACCAGCAACAAGTATACATCTGTCCCATTTGCAGGAGACAAGCATCATTAGCAGTCCAAAAGCACTGGCATGAGGAATGGGATATCCATTCAAGTAGCAATCCTCTCTGATGGGCTTCTGTTGATTAGTTGTATTAATGTTTGTTCCATAGATGCAGAAAGGAATTAAGTGCCTTTTTAAAGATAAGTGCAGCATCCTTGCTGATGGAAGCTTATAATGACCTCAGAGCTCCTGATGAGTACAGCAGCTGATGCAGAGTAATATTGGGGCAATAAATAATTATTGATTGAAGCATGCATCACAATACAATCGTTAGGCACATATATCAAGCCATATTTTAAGCAGCCTGTATAAGGAAATAGGAACTTGTAGCAAACTAAGCACTGTTAGATATAGCAATAACCTATCACAATGCTTCAAGTTGCAGTAATATAGGCTGATAGGCTATGACAATTCACTCCAGCATCACTGATTCAAAATCCAAGAGTGTTCCTTATGTGCACCCAAATTTGTATATGGCAGAAATGAAATTTATCATGCATTTCATCTTTCTCACTGGAAAATATTTGCAGCTTCTGGTTTTTAGGGAAGAGATCAGAATATTATTATTTTCCTTAGAATTTTTGAATTGATCATGGTATTATGTGATTTGATATTACTACAGAATTAAACTGTTACTGCATTATAATTAATCTACAAAAATGTAAGGTACATTTACCAGGAACACTGTTGAATGATAAAAAAGACTAAATATAAGATCATGAAGTTTCATTCACACTTTTTTCTATGACAGTCTTAATGCAAAAATAAAGGCAAAGTCACAGCTGCAATTATGTGATATGAATGTTTGACTTCTTGGTGCTTTAGCCAAAACTTATGGAAGAAAGGAAGAAAAATAAATTCATGTACATGAAACTAAATTGACAAGATAATCAGAAAGATATAATAAAAAGCTGTTGCAAATCAGAATATCAGACAAATAAGATTACTGTTTTCATAGAAGTAAATTAGCATGTTGTTGTTCACCCAATCTAATTATCATCAAAAGTATCACCAGACTCCAAGGTTTAGTTAACTAAACTTCAAAAAATAGCAATTTCCAACTGATAGATCACATTCAAGTATTCATTTCTCATTTCACAGATGCTGATTTCCCACCCTCCAAAATTTTTTAAAAATTATGCTCAAATACATTTGACAATTTCAACCTTATTTAACTTGCTCTAATAGTACTGTGCAAAATGGAAAGAGACATTCCTCTCTCCCTGCGTTCTCACCCTGATTTCACATCTAAAAATGTCAAGGATTTTGCTGGCCATAGATAACCTTTCATTCATGATTTCTAATGGAAAATTGCAGTTATCTGTATTATGAAGTGATAAATTCTTTTGGAAAGTTGACATAGAAAAGGTAATGTTGGCATATATAACCAGTCAATTATGCATGCTACATATTTTCCTTTTTTAAAATCTGGTATGGTTTAATAATCGGAACCACTTTCTCAGCATATACATTCTAAAATGTAATATTGCAACATCTATAAGAAGACACTATAAAGCTTTCCTTGATATTAGATATTGGAAGACTATAAATCCCTCTTAATGATATACTGGCATGGGTCATCACACTATGTGGGCTCAGGTCACTAGATCCATATGATATAATTATTTTGTGGCAACTATCGGGCACTATATAAGGTTTATATAAAAATATAGATAACTTTTTGGATCCTTGTATTAAAGGAAAGTTACAATGGGGCACATTTAAAGCAAAATGAACATAAAAATACTTTCATATTGTTTACTTTGTTCAGAAGTCTCTGAACTATGGAGTTGTTTGTGCACCTGCAGTGAAAGAATCAACAACAGAATATCTGCCTCATGTCAGTATGCCTCTTCCTCTAGAAACCCCATTTTCATTTCTTGCTATTTTCTATTGAAGCACAAAGAAAACCTAAAGAAAGCCCCAGAATAAACCACCAGGAGTAACTTGATTTGGGGTCTCCACAGCAAGCATTCTTCACTCAGTCCTTCCCAAGAGGAAAAGTCATAGCCTCAGAAAAGAGGGCCCTATCAATCCATTTGAGTAAAAAGACGTGAAGAAATCAGGCCAGTACGCTCCCACAGAGAGGGCCTCATCAGGGTGCCGTCGGCCAAACAATGTCGGCTGGCGACCCCTAGGGTGAGAGCCTTCTCTGTGGCAGCCCCAGCCCTGTGGAACGAACTTCCCCCGGAGATCCGGACCATCTCAGATCTCCTGGTCTTCCGTCGGGCTCTGAAAACCTTTT
>JANHFO010010712.1:0-10772 GCA_032468095.1 Pareas carinatus | reverse complement strand
AATGTTGCATGTCATGTGCATGCAAGGCAGCGCGCGGACAAGTCATGCTCGCTGCAAGTGCAGGAGCCCCGGACTACCAAGGGGCGGATATACACACTGTGAGAAAACTCTGGCCGCCGATTGGCCAGATGGAGTAGAGTGGGCAGTTCAAATACCTGGGTGCAGCACGATGGCCCCACTTCACAGTACCGCTCCGATGTGACCAATAAACCCTGTTCTGTTCATCCACCTTGTGTCGTCCTTGCTCACAACCCAATCACAACAGATTTCTTTATTAATCAGATTGATTTAGCCCCCTCCCCCAGTTCACCAATCTGACTGTTGTACTGAAGGTGTATTAGAAATACCTCAAACTTGCAAGGCTGTCCAGTTCAGTGGTTAGGCCCCTTCAAGACATTTTGACATAATAGTTTCTGTGGTCTCATCCTTTGGATCCATTTTGTGTCCGCAGTGGGCACATTTGGCTGTCTCCAGAATGGGCAGTGTGGTCCACCTGAGTAAGCAGCAGCTGATGTCGTGACTGAGTTAAAAGATTCTGTCACACTCACATCCCTGTGGACCAGAAAAGAACATGAATTGGAGAATTGGAGAATTAAAACAAACACATTTCTTTTCATGCAAGCACAGAGACCTGCCAGTGTGGGAAATGGTAAAGGAAAAATCTCTTAGATTGCTATCAGAATTCAGTTTGTTGATCCAACCCACAAGTCTGAAAGGCATCATAAACAAAACCAGCTTCCTCAGCAGGCTGAGGAAGAGAACCAGACATGAGGCACGAAGGGGAAGCCAGAAGTCCATAACGAGACTGCAGAGTACTCTGGTCCAAGCAGACCAGATTGTCAAGGGAAATGAGAGCTCCGACCAATGGCTGTGCAGTCGATAGCATGGGATGGACAGGAGGGGCTGATGATTGAGCAAAGCTCTCCATTGGAGTCACCTGTCCTTGGCCTTCGTTCTGGCTATGCCACCTCCTGGTAGGCAGGCTCAAATTCCAGCATGAATTTCAGGCTCTCTTTTTGAGGTGCTTGCCTGCATCTTTCACTTGCAATAGTGAAAACCTCTCATTATTTGAGCCTCTCATTATTCACTAGGTTCTTTCCATTGTAACTAGTTATTATATGTACATTTTTAATCTGCTGCTCAACAGTAGATGTTCACATTGAATCCCTATAAATTCTGCCATGGGGCCCTAGAGTAATTGCTGATAGAAGGCTGATAGACCTAGACTGTGACTGGACCTCATGGAACATCCTCCCTGTGGAGGATTGTGCTCAAATACTTCTTGGTGATCCTGGACCAGAAGAAGAATCCAAAGAGACTTTCCAAAGTCCTTGAGCTGCTCCCAGTCTGAGTGTCCCAGGTGGGATCCATGAGAACAGGGCTTCTGGCTGCTGGAAGAATGAAGGCCCTCCTCTGTCATTATCTGTGTGGGGCCTATGATGATTTGGTGTGACTGATTCGGTGTGGCTGACTCGCCACCGTCAACTTGGGGCAGCTTCTCAATGCCGCTATTTCAGTGCGAGCTATTTCACCACAAGCGTTTTGCCGCTTGGACAATGCCTGCGGCCAGCCAATAGAGAGCCAGTGGGCTGTCAGAGGATGGAGGAGGGAGGTTGGCTCTGCCCCGAAGGTCAAACCAGCAAATCATAAATCACTAAGTGAGTCACCATCACTAAGTGGATGACTCCAAAAATTTGCATCTATTCTGTTTCAATTTTGTTCTGCAAAACTAGCAGATCTGGAAATGACTATTCTTTTGCTCCCATCGCTAAAGTGATAGCTCTTTGAGCCTGGCTGATAGGCCCTAAACCTAAGCTTTCTAGCCTTTGGTTTCCCCTTTCTTCCAGTTGCCTTTGGAATTTGCATGGGCATTGCTTCCAAAAACCTTTAAATGTGTCAGAGATGGCCTTCTTCCATATAGCACTGCGTATGGAGTATCATTAATGGAGGAACTCCACAGCCTACCAACTAAATAATTAGCAGTCAACATGGCTTCACCCCAATATGACCTGCTCAGATCAGAGTCTTCCAGCAGGGAGTCCTTCATGGTTTGCAAGACTCCATTCCATCTCTCTGCAACACCATTCTCAGCTGCTGTATACGGATTTGTGTGTCTGCGCTTTATCCCTAATTGATTCAACCACTGTTAAAAACTTGTCGACAAAGATTCTGAACTTCTGTCAGTTTGCAACTGACACACCTGTTGTTCGTATCTTCTTTCCATGAAGCTTACCCATTGCTAAAATTTCTGTAGCACCTCTGTTTTACTCTTCAGTAAATAGCAGAGGCCAAATCTGCTGTAGTCATCTACTATGAGCAGCGCATATTTCGCTCCTCCCAAACTGGCTTGCATTGGCCCAACCAAATCTGCATGTACCAACTCTAGAGCTCTCGTCGTCTGCCTTGTGCTACGTTTGCTTACTGGATATGCTTTGGATTTTGATGATTTGCACACTGCACATTCCAGATATGTCTTGCGCCCCTTTACATTTAATCCTTCTGCAAACATTTGCATCTTTTGTAGAACTTTGAAGTTGGCATGGTCAAGTTTCCTGTGTAAGAGATGAACACACGAATCATGCTCTGCTACATTACCAAATGTTTGTGCACATTGAACATTTTGTCCCTGCAACACATAAAGATTATCTTCTTTCATGCCCTGTGCACATACATTTCCATTTTTCTGACTGGAAACTTCCAGGATTATGTAAATAGGTCACTTTTGAGTTTCTTTCCTATTCAAGCCATCTCTATCTGTGGTAAAACAGTGCTCTCCTTTAACTTTTCTTTCACTGACGTAAAACAGGCATCCAAACAAAACATTGCATTGATTGTTCTGTTTCTCCATCTGCAATGGAGTCTTGACTTCCTTTGCCTTCAGGAAAGTCTTTGTCCTCCATTTCATCTGCTAATAAAGGCAGTGCGGCTTAAATCCACGTCCAATTTAGCAAACATCTCTCTTCCTTTGATTAAGCTAATGGTTGCACCAAATTCCAACTGGATCCCTTCATAATGCTTTTCAAAGCCAATCTAATTCCAAAAATATCTTCTGCCTCAGCTTTGTTGTCTCTTGGTGAGTTATTTCATCTGGAATATGACTGATCTGATTCTCATCTTTTTCTGTCTGTGCACTTAAGTGCATCTGCTGCAGGGGTAATCTCCTTTTCTTCATTTGGACTCCAAGGCTGTTTCTCCCCTCCCTCCTGACAGTTTCCTAGCATATTGACAGATATTAAAATCATCTAACAGGCTTCTCAGAAATTGAAGATTTGCACCACACCTCATTTTCAGTGATCTATCATTAAAATTGCTTCAGACAGAAATCCCTCTTAAATGTCAAGCTGGTACATCTTCTACAGATTGTTTCCTTTCAGTCTCTCTTCACAGCGCATTTTGCTCACTCTTTAAATGGATGTATTCACCAAATGCTCAAAAATATTTCCTTTTTGAGGGACCACAGTTCAAAATATATATTAAGTATTGTTGACCTTTACTCTAGATATGGGTTTTGCTATCTAATGAAGAGCAAGGCTGAAACTTATCAGAGTTTTACTAATTGGCTAAGATTTGTGGAATTGAAAACCAAGCATAAGGTAATAACTTTAGTAACTGATAATGGATCAGAATTTACTAATCAAATGTTTACAACTATGTTCAAGAAGGCAGGTATAGATCATAAGTGGTCTGCGCCTATAGACCTCAACATAATGCATATTGTGAATGAAGAGGTCAGACTGTACAAACTATGGTTAAAGCTATGCTCAATGACTCAGGTTTGAATTAGAAACTTTTGGGGAAAAGCCACCATATGTGCTAATCATATTCTGAATAACAGCACATAGTGCAACAAATGAATTACCATTTGTTCGCTGGCATAGTAGGAAGTCAGATCTTAGTTATTTCCATGTATTTGGAACTCCTGCATGGGTTCACATCCCAGCTCAGCTAAGATGCAAGGGACAAGCTAGAGCTAGGAGATTAATCTTTGTAGGATCCGAGTCAAACCACAGGTCATTTAGATTTTGGGAACAAGACCCAAATAAAATTTATCATATTGCAAATGCAAAGTTCCTACAGCATATAGGTTGGGAGAGAATAGACCATGATTATGTCATTATAAACTCTAAGTTGCCAATTAAAAGTAATGATCATATAGAGGAAACTCATGATAGAGATTCAGAAACAGAGGAGTCCTCTACTTCAGTAAAAGAGGAGGAAGAGGTAGATGAGACCTCAATAGGGGAGATAAGAACAGTCCAGTATTGCCAAGAAGGACTACACGAGTGTCACAACCTCCGGATAGACACCAGGCTAATGTTGCTCAGCAGATTGGTCTTGACCTTCTTGCTATGCAGACATTAGGTCATATCCTAAAAAGGAGCAAATAGCATGGAATATGGCTATGCAGAAGGAATTTAAGTCCTTAACTGAGTTAAAGCTATTTGATGAGGTAAGACTTCCAAAAGGGGGAAAGACAATTGGATGCAAATTGGTTTACAAGATAAAAAGGTATGTAGATGGTCATGTAACCCATAAAGCATACCTAGTAACCCAGGGTTTCATGCAAACAAAGGAAGATTACGATGAGGTATTTGCACCAAGTTTAAGGGCTAATACTTTAAGAGCAGCTTTAGTTTGGGCTGCAAGAAATAAGTATGCTATAAATCATGTAGATGTTGAAACAGCGTATCTACATGCACTATTACAGCATAAAATCTGCATGAAGAAGCCGTTAGGATTAGGTAACAACAAAAAAGAGACAGTATGGTTGTTAAAAAAGAGTTTGTATGGACTAAAGCAATCAGGCCATGAATGGAACAAGTGCATAGTAAAAGAACTAAACAAGTTAGGTTTCCAGAGTGGAGTGGTAGATCTATGTCTATTAAAGAGAATGCAGAATGATGTGTTAGCATTCTTGCTATTATTTACTGATGACATTGCCATAATCACAAAGACTATGCAGGAAGCTGAGGAAATAATAAATAGCTTGCAGGCTAAGTTTAAGATAAGATCATTAGGGAAGATTAGACATTATCTTGGGCTTGATATTTATAAGACAGAGAAAGGGTTCAAGATATCCCAGATGGATAAGATCACCGCATTATTGAAAAGGTACAATATGGACCAATGTAAAACTTCCAATACTCCTATGGAGAAGGAATTTAGTCATTATAATACCAACAGCCCTCTTTTTGATAAGGAGATATACCAGTCCTTGATAGGGAACTTATCATATCTAGGAAATTGGTCAAGACCTGATATTGCATATAGTGTGAACCAATTGTCTCAGTACACTGTAGAACCTACTGTGAAACATTGGCAAGCTGCAAAGAGAATACTTAGGTATTTAAAGAAGACATTAAATTATTATTTGTACCTAGAATCTAATAGAGAATTAAATCTCAGCACATACGCAGATGCAAGCTTTGCAAATGATGTTGACACTAGGAAATCAACATCTGGTCTGATAATAATGCTAGGAAATCTATTAATAGAATGGAAGTCCATTAGACAGCAACATATTAGTCTTTCAACAATGGAAGCTGAATTTTCATGTCTGTCATTATTGTGTACAAAACTGCTGTATTTCAAACAATATTCCAACACAAATCTGGCCTTGATGTCAACAGATCCAGAATCATTCACAGTAAATATTCCTACTGATAAGCAGAAAAGCATTGCTTACTTTGGATGCAAGGGAAAAATTGCTCCTTTTGGTTAATTATAAAACAGAAGGCTCTTGTGGCAAACTATTAAACGTGTTTCTCCAAATACTAATATTTGACTAAAATAGTCCACAAAATAATCCAAAAAAATATCAGAATAAAAAAATAATTTAGACTATTAATTTATTATGATACATTTTATTGGCTGTCTTCAGATCCACCAAGGCATTAGACAATCTAAACAAGATTAAGGAAAACATTTGGAACATGGCATCTGCAATTCTTTCAAACTCCTTTACAGGGATGGCCATGGAAGGTATCTATTTTCTTTGGGATAGTGAAATAACCTATTGCAATTTTAAGTGTGTCTGTGAGAGTTTAAAGATGATGAGCATATATGCTACATCTCTCTCTGTGGTGTGTGTATTTCTGCTCTCCTCTTGGGTATATTTGTATATGCTGTACAATTTAAGGATCTTCCTGGACTCATAGCTCCTACTCAACAAGAGCTGGCAGCTAGGCCAAGTGTAAAAGCAGATAAGTGATCTGGCAATACCATGTAATAACAATAGAAGACAAAGACTTGGAGAATATCGCAAAGTATCAGCATCTGAAAACTGAAGATTATGGCATGAATTGACTGTGGTGGCCCCAGTGATTTACTGGAAGATTTTGTGCCATACCAAAAAATCTTGGATGTCGCTTAAAATATCTGCACATTGAGAATTTCCATCTCTCAGTTACAAAAGACCAAGCTGCAATGTACATACACTACACTGATACATTGCAATACCCTAAATTCTTGGCAAGAATTTGATGCATATGAAGGCCAATACAGATAACAAATTGGCAACTGTGATTCCACATTGTTGTTTACATCATAGTAATAGGTATATAATTGAAAGAAGATTCAAAAATGTAGAAGAAATGTTCAGGTAGACTGTTTGACTCTTCGTCTTGTAAGCATCCCAAACAGTACATATAAATGCATGTGTACATTTGTGTATTCATGTGTGTATATGAAAGCCAATATGGTGTAGTTGCTAATGTTGAACAAGGAGCATTGTGGTCTAGGGCTAGTCCTCCCTTAGGTACATTCTCTTTTAGACCTGGGAAGCTGGAAATCATTTATATACCAACCCACTCCAGACAATCCTGTGAACATAACTATATGTTTAATGAAGAGATCTTTATCCTACCTTGGATTGATTTGAACAGAAATTGAACCAACCTGCAATTTTGGCAGACTGTTTCTTACAGCTCATTGATGAAATTCAATGTAGGCCTTCCTTTGCCAGCTCTCAAATTATATTTGCTTGATTAAGACAGGTGAATGACCTTGTGATTCTTTTCCCACCAGGCCTGGTGTGTTTCTCATCATTACAACTTGTCTTCGTGTCCTCAGACGATTTCTGTAGCATCGCAAAGTCACATAATTTATAAGGAGAAATATTAAAATTAATTGAAAAATGGCTTTCCTTTATGCAATGAGCTTTTTTTAAAAAAAGCTGTGCTTAATCTTTGATTTCTTTCAAATTTTGAGCAAGGCTGCCTGTCAGGAACTGCTACTTTGAGCTCTTGAAAGCTTAATTCTTCAGTGATAGTATCTTGCTGCCCTGTCTTACAGCAGCCCCTTTTTGGATTGCCTAAGCCAGTGATGGCTAACTTTTTAGACACCGGATGAGTTGCGGCTAATGAGTCACGGTTCGTGACAGTATCGCCTGGAGCTGCTAATTCTTTCTGAGCACGTGCATGGCCCCGTGACATCACTGCCTGGCGCTGATACTCCTTTCTGAACATGCTCATCTCTGGGACATGCTGGGGTGTCTTGGCTCATGTGCCACTGCAGCACACATGCCATAAGTTTGCCACTACTGGCCTAAGCAAGTTTTTCTATGTCTCTACCTATCTATCTATCTGCCTAGTTACCTATCTATCATTCATCCATCCACATACACCCAACAAAAGTAAATAAAATAAAAGGGACTAGATGTCATCCTAGGGATAGAGAATGGATTTTTTAACTGTAACAAATTCCTCAAGCATGCGCAAAAGCAATATATTTATTTTGAAGATAAACCAAATAAATCAGGAGACACTTCCAGGGTTTTTTTTTGCCTTCAATGATTTTGTAGCAGGACCTTTTATGGAAGAACTGGAATAGGAGTAAAACTACAGCCAGAAGTTGAACGTAAAAATTCCGGGAGTAAATTATGGTGCTCTCTCCATTTGTATTACAGTTGCCTTGCATACCTCTGTCTTGGAGAAAGAACCTAGTGAAAACAGTCAACAGAGATGAAAGCCGCACAATAATTCAGCTTCCGAATTGCCAAAACAAGAGTAACCCTAAACCTCAAGTTCTCTGCTGTTCAGGAAATATTATGTTAAAACTTATAAAATAAAATATGTTGTACGGGGGGAAATGGAAGAAGATAGTGGAATGAAAACTGAAAATATTGTTCCTAACCTCTTCTGTTATAGCAATATTTTTCCCCTCCAACATAAATATTTCATTACAGTTCAAACTACAGTTATCAATTTCAGTATTTTGGGAAGAATGATTGGCTCCATCATGAAGGCACTGGCATTTCGTTTTAGGTATGTTCCATTAGGCCATTGATCCTTTTTCTATGAAAGGGATACTCATTGCAATGTTATTTATTTGCTCCTTTTATGACCAGTTTACCCTTTAGCAACATCCTTTTGCAGTGGTGCAGCTTCCCAATGATACTCTGATGCAAATTTTAATTGAAAATGATTTATCCCAAATCATAAACGTAAGTAAAAATGTAAATTTAAGTTTTAGCAGCCCTCTGATATTTTAGCCACTGCCTTGCACAAATTAGGGTTTGGTGTTTTGTTTTTGCTTTCTTAGTAATTTTCTATAAATCTGCAATTAGTATAGATAGATGAATGTACTTTATATTGCGATTGTATTATTAAGATCATTATTAAGATCGGGATTTGTCAATTGCAACTTATATATACATGACAAGATGAATGTACTTTACAATTACGAATGTATCTTATGCTTATATGTACATGATAAGATGAAAGTACTTTATGATTATGAATGTATCTTATGATTATAATCACAGTTTACTTATTGTATAAAAATAAAAATAATAATAATAATAAAAATAATAATAATAAAGTATGTAGGTAGGTATAGACTAGAGCATATATACCGGAAACAAATTCCTTGTGTGTCCAGACACACCTGGTCAATAAATTTTGGGTTTGATTCTGATTCTGATTCTGAGTATGTAACTCTACCAGATCACATATGGGACCAGAGAAGAAAAAGCTTTTTCCAGATAAATGGGTTTAAATTTCAAATAGCAAAATTACAAGGAATTTGTCCTAAAGGTAAGTGAGTTCCTGAAATATGTCTTACAGGACTGTTGAAGGTAGTCCTTATTTAGACACTGGCAACTCACTTGTTAAACAAAAGCAGTCATTAAATGAAAAATTACACGAATGCAACCGGCCTTATAAATTTACTGACTGCAATGGCAAACACGTGACTGAGAGAGAGAGAGAGAGAGATGCTGTGAAGGTCATAAAGGCAGGCTTTGGTTACAATCTATATTTTCCATCACCGTCATAACTGCAATGGTCACTGTCTGAGGCAGTCACTAAGTGAGGACTACTTGAAGGGAGACTGTTTTAGAACGGGAAAGGAACATGACACACTTTTTAATGTAACATGATTGAAAATAAGTACAGGTATTCCCCACTTACTGACTGCCTTTTGAAGTTATGACAGTACTAAGAAAGTAGGTTTGTGATTATTCTTTGAACTTGTGGCTGTTGCAGAACCCCCATAGTCGTTTCATGATTGAAAGTCAGGTGTTTTTTTAACCAGCACACATTTACAACGGTCGCACTCTCCTGTAGACACATGATCCCCATCTGTGACAATCACAGCTGGTTTCTGACAACATCAATAGGGAAGCAGACAGGAAGTCGGAAGTCGCGGTCACAACATGAGGTCTAGAACAGTGGGGATGTTTACAGTGTTAGACTCTAGCTATTGTGAAATGCATGGAAAATAGGTAGTGGTAAACCACTTCTCTATTGCTTTCAAGAAAATTACAGGAACAGTCATTAGCTCACCAGGACCTTGAGCCTGATCATTACAAAGTGGGGAGTCTTTAAAAATGATACTAGTGCACTAGATTTATATCCATAGCATATAAATATTAGACAATTTATGCTATACCAAATATTAAAAGATTTAGCAATTTAAAGAAAGAAAGAAAACTACAAGTTATGCTGTAATGTTTCCAGCAAAATGTAACCTAATGCTGAAAACTATTTGAACCTAATACCTTAGAATCAAACATATAATTAAAAATGGTAAGTGGTGAAAAGAACATGCATTAAAAAGAAAAGAAAAAAAACCAAATCATTTTATAAATCCCTCCAGCACTATTTCTAATTCTTTGGAAGGCGTGTTTATGCAAGTATGTTATTCTCCGCACCAGACAAAAACCAGAGGGAGGTTCTCAGCAGTAATATTATGCTAAGAAAATCTGCACGTAATTAAGAAGAAATGGATTTTCCTTGTAAAGATAAAATGGATATTATTGCAATTTAATTCATTATTACTAATCTAGACAGTTTTTATGAATGAAATCCAACATGTTTGTTGATCAATGGAAGAGCATCTTCCAGTGGAATGAATATGCTTTATTCTTGCCACCTCATCTGCTTTAGGATCCAGTCTGAGACGGTCATCAGGACCAGAGGTTTTGTTCTCCAAGCTTTCAGACTCATGCTGGAGTCCATCTTCAGGGAACTTCTCTCTAACAGAGTGTGTTGTTCTGTGTGTGGCATTTATATGGTCCCTGTTGCAAATGAT
This sequence comes from Pareas carinatus, assembly GCA_032468095.1. Classification (NCBI taxonomy): domain Eukaryota; kingdom Metazoa; phylum Chordata; class Lepidosauria; order Squamata; family Pareidae; genus Pareas; species Pareas carinatus. Next base: position 239 of record JANHFO010010712.1, on the reverse strand, counting down.
ATTTTTAGATGTTGATTGGGATGTTGATGACTAGCTTTTAAGTCATCAGCTGTTGTTTGCTTGTGCTGCCCAGTTCTTGCCTTCTAAGTATTTGATAAGCTGGGGGAGGGGGTAAATCAGCATTGCTGTTGACTGATGAGGGGCCTGTTTCCCAGGCTTCAATCACTTCCCTGGCTGTTTTTGTGCCTGCTCGTCCAACAATCCTAGTAGCTGTAAAATTGAATGTATGTCCTTGTTCA
>JANHFO010010709.1:195798-207622 GCA_032468095.1 Pareas carinatus | reverse complement strand
TTGCAACTGATTATCTAGTCTACATGGAGAGAAATGTCCTAGCACAAATTGTTTTCTTGCAAGGCCATGTTACAACACACATGCTCATTCACTGATACATGGAATAGGAAAACCACTCATGAAGTTTACCTCAGATACCAGCCAGTGATAACCACATGAAAATTATACCAAATCACAATGATCCAGTAACTTGACAGATTAACTAGCTAACTAAAGGCTGAGCTTAGGTAAAAAGAATATGTGCTGGAGGCAAGTAACAGAGAATCAAAGATCCAGCTGCACAAATATCCGTTGAAAGACACACTTATTATGATCCGCATATGGTTGACTTTTCTAGAACTCAGAATAGACCTAGTTAGCCTAGCTGTGGAATATATACAAATTGTATGAGTGAATGAATGCTCTCTTTTTTTCTTATTTGAATCAATAAAGCTTTGTTGTTACCGAATCTCAGTATCTTGTGGTACTCACTGCAGAAATTTAGACTGGCAGCAATCCCTTGCCCCCACATTACATATCAGTAAGGTGCAAACTGTGAACCCAATTATAAGGGAAAGAAAATGGTTTTTCCTGGGAGCTAAATTTCTCTGTAACAATTGGTTCTGCTGTATTTATTTTTCAATAAGAAAGCAATGTATTTATATCATCCAGTTTGACCTAGGAAGTCTCACAGTTTTATGAAAGTTGCAGGAAAGCTTGTTGGTGCGTGAAGAAAAGGATTTGTAGAAGATCATGAAACTTGAACAGATGCTGACTGGAGATCTTCATTATTATGTTCAAACTAAGGTTCTTGGTGGTTGTTTTTCCCCTAGCAAACAGAATTACTGCTTCTCAAAAGTTCAGTTTGAGCATAGCTATCAGAGAGAACAGTCTTATCTATTTTTATTCAGAAATCAGTCCCACTATTCTAAGTAGTTCTTACTCATAGATAAATGTGCCTGAGATAGCAACTTTAAGTGTTACTTAAACTTGGAGGTGTAACAAGGACTCATTCTGATGAATCTTCTCTTCTTCCCTGTATCTATATGCTTTAACAAGATTTTCTACACCTATTCTTGCTGTAATCTTTCTTTGAATATGGAAAATGTACTTCTAATGTAAATATTTGCAGTACTTTAATATCTCCCTTTCAAGTAGACGCTATTACTATGCTTATAAAAATGTTAAAATATTCTATGGCATTTCCCGCACTGGCACAACTTATCATGGGGCTGCTATGATGCTTTTAGCTGAAAAATGATGTAGACCTTTTTCTAACGTGATTAAGATACACTCATTGAATGCAAGTCTTTCTTATACATTAGCATACATTTGTGTTCCCTGTTTACTTCATGAATTCACAAGTTACAATATATAGTCTCTACAGGAAATGTACTGCAATTTCAGATACTAATGCAATTTTTCACTTCAGACTTCAGGAGATTTTTTTTTAAGTGTATTTCACAGTCGATTCCTGTTTTGTGTAATGCCCTATGCCAAGGTTTATAAATAAAGATGCAGAACATACATTTATTTGGGTGTCATTCTATTGAGCAAATCAATACATTATGCCTCCTATTGTCGTTAAAAGTGAGGAATCAAACAATTGAAAAATGGAACTAATGGATGGATGTTCATATTTAAAGTTAGCTAGGCATCTGCTTTTCAGAGGAAATTAAGAAACTCCATTTTGTAATTACATCCCATGCAAATATTAGCAACCTTATCATCTACATGAGCGTGTCAATTTAAGATGTCTTTGACATTCTATAGGAGTTCTGCTAAAACAAGGAGCTAAAACCTCAAAGAGTTCTTTTTTTATGATCAGAAATTGATAGTATACGTGGTAACTGGCTCAATAGTAGAAACTGTGAGAGGGATCTTGGATTCCCGGTGGACAATCACTTAAATATGAACTAGCAGAGTGCTGCAGCTGCCAAAAAAGCCAACACAGTTTTAGGCTGTATTAACAGAGGAATAGAATCAAGATCACGTGAAGAGTTAATACCACTTTATAATGCCTTGATAAGACCACACTGTTGGAATACTGTACCCAGTTTTGGTCACCACTATGTAAAAAAAGAGTGCAGAAAAGAGCAACAAATATGATTAGGGAACTGGAGGCTAAAACATATTTATTTATTTATTTTATTTATTTATTTAGATTCATATACTGCCCTTCTCCCGAAGGACTCAGGGCGGTGTACAGATATGAAGAACGGTTGCAGGAATTGAATATATCTAGTTTAATGAAAAGAAGGATTAAGGTTGACATGATAACAGTGTTCCAATATCTTAGGGTTGCCACAAAGAAGAGGAAGTCAAGCTATTCTCCAAATCACTTGAAGGCAGGACAAGAAGCCATGGGTGGAAACTAATCAAGGACAGAAGCAACCTAGTACTAAGAAGAAATTTCCTGACAGAATAATTTATCAGTGGAACAACTTACCTTACTAAGTTGTGAATGCTCCAATATTGGAAGGTTTTAAGAGCAGATTTAGCAATGATTTGTTACAGGGTTTCCTGCCTGAGCAGGGATTTGGATTAGAAGGTCCCTAAGGTCCCTTCCAACTCCTTTATTCTGTTATTCTGGCAATTTTGCATCTTACTCTTTCTGGATGGCATCTACAGACATTCTCCATTCTACCACACCCAGTTATATTTATAAATAAAATAACATCTTGCAAGTTTTATTTGCTTACTTATTTATAAAATTTATATGGCACCTCAGTTACCATCAGGCAACTCAAGTTTGGCCTACACAATAGGAAAAACAACAATATGAAGCATTAACATAAAAAAACAATCAATTAATGCTTTCTTGTAAGATTTAGGTGTTTTTATGTGAAATTTTAAGTGAGAAAGCAACACTCTCATACGGTTTCAGATGAAATTCTAAGATACCTTCAGGAAGAGATTAATTAATTGTTTATTTGTAAGTTTGTCCATTTTATTGGACTAGGAAGCATTTAAGAAAAAAATTAGTGATTGTGTTTTACACAAAATTCAGCTCTGTCATTCACAAGACCCATTATATTCTTCCCCCATTCATATGATTTAAGAACTGTAAATGAGGGAAAGCTTATTCCTGACTTTGCCCTATCTGAATTTACACACATGTTAGGTGGCCTACAAACTATCAGATAGGTCCTTCTACCAAAACAAGATATATTGCAAAGAAATAGTCAAAATCCACTAAATGGTTCAGAAGATGGTTTATTACAGACAAAGTACAGAAGTATAAGCAAGTCAGAAACAGACGTTTTAGTGATTAAATAAACGGAGTAAATTCAGAGTTTCAGACATTTAGAGACCAGTTTGCATTTTCATTTGCAGAATCCTGACTGTTCTTAAAAAGAGGATTTTTATGACAAGATTGAGCTCCACCCACTTTAGTGAATTTTCACTTACATAGGTTTCTTAGAAGTATACACTAGCTTTCTGGCAAAAGGCCAGTCTCTAAAATTTATCTCCTATATTATTCTGATCTCTCAACCTCAACACAACAGTGATGGCACATTTGTGGACTTGTGGACTATGGGTGAGAAAATGACTTGTTTTGGAAATTGATCACATCCTGCAAAAGAATCTATTAAACCATTTTTCAGATTGGAATCAAATATTTTGCTTCCCAAAGCTTCATGCTGTCATTGCCATTCCCACCCTTAAGTCCTCTCAGATAACCAATGAGCAAAATGTCAATAAACATTCAGAAGTTCATCCTGACTCCTTCAACTAAACTGCTGTGGTCCTTTGGCACAGGGATCCAAAACTAAGTTCTGTCCCCTTAGATGTCAAACATTGTCTACTTCTAATTTAGAATCACTCTGAATGTACATTTTTATACAAAGATTTAAAATTGGTGTTGCTGTAATATTTTTTATTATGCTTTTTAATGAAAAGAAACATAATTCTATTTTTATCTTTAAAACAGAATTATTTTTTAAAAAAATTACAATCGAAACATAGTGCGACATAAATAAATAAACAAACAAATATTTGACCTCCCTTCTTTGATTTTATAGGAGAAAGATTGGGAAGATACACTTCTAATCAGACATAAATGATGCAAACTATTTTGTAATGTGATCAGGCTGTTAGCTACCTTGATGATTCTGCTCCTCATTAAATAAAGGAACATAAGATTGAACAGAGTATGTTCTTTAAATTATGAACAGAGTAATCAAGTTATACTGCCCATCTCCAGAGACAAAGTAGTGAAGGGGCTGTAATGTAGTTGTATGTTCAATAGCATCCCAATTAAAAAAATTAATTGGGATAACAAATTGGAATCCTTCACTAATTGGATGCTTTGATTTAATTCAAACTTTTTCTTTAGAAAAAAAGAGTGATAGATCACATTTTGGATGATATGGCAGCTTCTTTTCCTTCTTACCGAGGCTTCCATTGCAACCAGCAATGTCAAAATGATAACACAGGTCATGATATCAACAGACAAATAAAGCTAGTGGGCAATTTGTGCCAAGATATCAGATGCAAATTCCTAAGTTATTTATTAATATATTTGATCCCTATCCTGCCTCAAGGCAGCATACACAGAGTTCCTTCCTCTTGCTCATTTCCATTATCTGAGACAGTACAATTGTTCTCAAGTCATCCAGTGGCTGAGTGTGGACATAAATCTAGGTTTTCCTGTTTCAGATTCAATTACCTCTGACTATTATACTACAATGGTTCTCTAAATCAGTGGTTGCCAACCTGTGGACCAGGACATACCAGTGGGCTATGAGAAAATGTTGGTGGTTCATAGGAAAATCTGGAAATTTGCATTTTTTGTATATTTCTATGGTTCCCCCCTCACTCTCTCTCCCTTTCTCTTTCTTTCTTTCTCTCTCTCTCCCTCTGCCTCTTTCTGCCTCATTATGTGTGAGGGTGTGTTTATCTCATGGTGTGTGTGTGTGTGTATGTCTCTCATTCTATGTGTGTGTGTGTCTGTCTGTCTCTTTCTCATTCTCTCTCTGTCTCTCTCTCTCATTCTCTCTATGTCACTCTCTCTCTCTTTCTCTATGTCTCTCTCTCTTAAGTAGGAACAGATATCACACTAAAATGTGCAATACTTAAATAAGCTTCAATTATTTTGTAATAATTAAACTAACTTTCATAATTTTGCTATAATTAGACAACCTTTAAAGATTTTGTTATCTATAGTAATATTTGTCAAAAATGATTCATTTCTCATTCATTTCTCACTCACTTACGTCTAACTCATTGCTATATCTCAAAAACCATAAAAGCTACACTGCTGAAAATTCATACATACCTTTGCTTCCCATCGATGAGCAAACTACAACAAAAATTTCTCAACAAAATTATTTTTAAAGGAATTATTTAACATTTATTGAAAAGGGGAGGAACCAACCTGTGCTGGGCCAATCGGAGGAGACAGTGGAAAGGGGCATCCAGAATTCAAATGCAACGGCAGTTTCACCAAGAGTCATGGCAGAGAGAGGAACAGCAAGGCAAGGAGCAGCAGGGTGGGTGAGTGAGGCCACAATCTCCCTCTTCCCACTCTCCCTCTTCCCACAGTTTGTGCTGACCTCCATGCTGCTGCTGGAGATTGGTCCACGGGGCTTGAGGGGGCTTCTAATCAGGCCCACGGGCCTATTTCCAGGCCTCTCCGAGCCCCGCGGGTGCCCAAAAATCGATCTGCAGGGCTCAGGGAGTCCTGGAGAAAGGCCCACGGGCCTAATTAGAAGCTTCCCCAAGCCCCGTGGATCGATTTCTGCTCACCCACGGGGCTCTGGGTGTGTGGGGGGCACGACGAACAAGGCCTGCAAAGTGCTTTCGCAGGCCTGTCCTTTCCAAGGCCTGTCCTCCTCCATGGGATATATGCAGGTAATTATACCAAACCCGTAGCAGAGCACGGGTACCAATAGCTAGTATTAAAGAGGTGTCTTTTATATTAATAAAATGGAATTTCTCTGATCAATATTTTACAAATGTATGTATCTTTTTAAAAAAATTCATATTAGTGGTCCATAGAATTTAAAATTATGAATTTACTGGTCCCCAAGGTTCAAAAGGTTGGCGACCACTGCTCTAAACCATGTTGCTTATCTGATGACATCCTGACGTTGCCTTCAGCTGATGTTCTCAAAATAGAGGTAGATTAGAGCAGGGGTCCCCAATCCCCAATCCCCAGTCCATGGACCGGCATCAGTCCATGGCAGGCCAGCAACTGGGCCAGGGTCAAAACCATGCCTCCTCCAATCTGTGGAAAATCCTTTCTCCATGGAATCGATCTCTGGTGTTCAAAAGGTTGAAAGCCACTGGATTAGAAGTATATTATGTACTAGCTATTGGTACCCGTGCTCTGCTAAGGTTTTGTTGTAGTTTGCTCGTAGATGGGAAGCAAAGGTATGTATGAATTTTCAGTAGTGTAGCTTTTATGTTTTTTGAGATATAGCGATGAGTTTCACCATCGTAAGTGAGTGTGAAATGAATTATAAATTAATTGTTTTTGACAAGTATTGCTATAGATAGGGCAATCTTATTAATCCCACTAATAAAATTATAAAATGAATTGTTTCTTCCAAAGCCCTAATGAATAAAATTGGAAAGAAGGCAAAAAAAAAAAGCCCACCAATTTCAGCTTCTGATTTCGCTGAATAATTTTCCTCCCCTTTAGTCTATGTCAGGAGACCTATTCCTGTAGACTCTAAACCTCTCACAATCTATTCCAACTTTTCTTCACTAGTAGAAGGAGATCCTGTCTTACATTCCTATGCCAACAAAGATCCTGTCAAAATCAAGGGTAAGGACATTAGCCCACTAAAAGTGCTTTATCTCTTGACTCTAGCCTGCATTAGCAGCTGTCTTTAAAAGCCAGGTGAATGTAAATGTAAACAGATTTTATTTTAACTATATGCCGTCTAAAGCTATGCATAACCAAATGGAATTCTAATTAATCTCCATTTATCTGGTTTGGAAGCAGTGGGTTATGCTCTAATGTGTCAGAGACACAACTTGTAGATTAAATTTGAATATTTGAAGATAATCTATAAATAGACATAAAAATGTGAGTTCCCCTCCTTATATATCTGCCAATTTGAAGGTATAATAATCGCTTTCCTTGTTTTGGCCTGAAAAAGTACACAGTGGTCTTCATTATCAAGCAGCTGTCTTAGAAGGACGAATCCGTTACTCGTCTGCACTCTGTTTATCTGGTCTCACCTTTGTATAGCAAACAAAGCTTCACTGACCTCCATGCTGTCTAAACAGACATTAATGAATTGAGTATTTTAATTCTGAACATATAATTTATCACGTTAATAAGAAAACTTAGCAGGGCTTGAAATTGGCAAGGGCAATGATGCAAATTGTATCCAAAGTGTAAAGAAGGCCTGGCCAAGTGACAATGCAAATGTGAGCTGTGTATTTTCCACCAACTTAAATATTCTACCATTTTGTTCTTCCACTTGTAAGGCTGAAGGGTACTTGTAAAATCAACATGCTTTCGTTGATTGGAGCACTAGATAATAATGAGCTTCTGGTTGTCCTTGATAGACACCATTCAGCCTCTGTGCTAGCATGATCACAGGACTATTAAAATAGTAATCAAAATATTAATTGGCATCTTATTTACCATTCAAACTTATAATGTTTTTTCCATATGAATTATCAGACTTTTCCAGGCTCAAATAATAGAGTTCCTTTTGTGTGTGCCTGTGTGAAAACTGAACAGCAGAAGCTTGTATTTCTAATATAAGCTCAAAGAAAATGTTGGGGAGTTTGTGCCCTAAAAAATATTCTTAGGATCATGTGATATTGTGAGCTTCACTTTGTTCAGTGAAGACAAAACTGAAATGTACACCAAATACACAAATACATTCAAAAAATATTAACTTGAATACCAGAATTTGATTGAGTTTCTCAGCTAACTTGACAAGTCACTTCAAATAATCAAATTGAATTTCATGCCTCCAAATTGATTTGGACGTTTGAATTATATCTGCACACAGAGATATTTCTTGTCTCCCAATCACTTAGAAAGGACAAACTGATTAGATTCAGCAATTTGATTTGGAGTCTGAATTAAATCAGAACATTTTTTTTGAACCGAACTTAACTTCAAATTGTGCTGGATCACAAATTTAGAATGGTTGATCAGCCATTTTAAATACGTGCATTCCAAGGCCATCAGTCTTACCAATTATACCTCAGGTTTTAATTGCATCAAGTTCTTCTCTGGGCTTTTCTTCCAAGCCTTTTTGACATGACTACTTTTCTCTTTTGTTCAAGACAACATGGAAGTAAAGAAATGGAGTTATTTATAGGCATTTGAAGGACAGTATACTTGATCACAAAAACCACAAAAGAGATCCCCTCCCTTAACCTTGACCTATGTCCTGAATTCTGTAACTTAACTTTCCCCAAAGATTTGTGAGACACCTGCGCCCCTAAGTACACTATCCCATGTTTCTACCTGATCCTAGATCTTCAAGGTTCTTGTTATATCTGTTTGAAAGAAGCATGACCAATTCCTCTGTTTTCCACTCTCTCCTTCCTTTTAACTTACTTTCTTGTGTATAGAGAAGGAAGGGGGGGAAATCTGCATTCTTTCTGGACAATTTTGGCAATCTCACAAAGGCTTAGTGGTTTTAATTTATCAGTCATTGTTGTCTTCCTGATTTCTTTAAACAGTACTTGGATATAAAACCTTTTGCAAGTATGTGACAAAATGTAAATGTCTGCCTTCTAGAATCTAAGTGTAGTTTTGTTTTGATTAGACTAATCCTCCTCATTCCTGATGCTGTCATAGATTCTCTTCAAAATAGCCAAAATCTCTGGGGCTGTAGCGTCTGACCTGGATCATGACAAGGACATAACTTGCTTTAGGGCTGAGGCTTTTAAGTTCCCTACAGTCTTTTTCTTCATTTCTCTTCTCTCCATAATTCTAATCTTATGATATTTGAGAGACTAATAGTCATTCTTCAGGGAGTATGGTACTTACCTCTTGAAAATGACTTCAGCTACTTGTTGAATCTGGCATCATAACAGATCTTCAAAAATTTATCTTTCTTTGCCAATAGCTATTCCAGTTCTGTCCCAGGGGAATAACCAAATTGTCTTCCAGACATCTCTTCCAGTACATTCTGCAATGTTTTCAGCTGTGCTCAGAAAGATTCAAATCCCAAGAGAATATGAAGTCCCCCTTTTTTCTTCCTCTTTTCCCCATTCCACCAAATAGGTTACCAAGGTGACTATCCTCTCTTTTACATTGTCAGACATCACTACATTTTCCAGTGCTATCGAACTAATGTAGTAAGTCATTACATATTTCTCTTTATCAATATACATTCTTCTATGATGCTGGTTTTCCACAGGACCTTTAATCTTTTGCTTTCCTGTTATATGCAGTGAAAATTCACAGCTTCAAATATCTTTTTTTACAATGCTTACACAAGGTAAAATTTGTGTTGACACCTTTATTATGCACCAATTCTCATGCTTGTTACATCCAACATTCATTTTCCCAATAAACCTGTTTACAGTTAGATGAAAAAAGAAAACCCAAACATCTTAATATGACATGGTGACTTTTTCACTTGGTCCAGCTGCTGATGCATTTTCTTTCTGCCTTTCCTTCTCTTGTTGTTTTCCCCCATGTGTGGCTTTTTTCTGTCCTGCTTGCTCCTTTTATTGCTTCTTTTCTCTAATTTATTTTAGAACATTGCTTTCTGCAAGAAGAAGAATAGTTCAGAAATATTCTGATAGATGTAATGTAATGTTTAGTTTAGAAATATTCTGATAGATAAATGTATTGTTTAGTAAGGGGCATAATAACGATCAGTCTTTCTTCATGTGATTATATTATCAATTGTTAATATTCTTTCTGCTTTTCCATATTCTAGTTATACCCCAAGTCTCAGACAACTATAGGACTTCTTTACCAGCATCCTTGAGAAATTTTGTGGGGATGTATTTATTAATAAAATTATATAATAACCCATTGTCCGAAGAATAATTTTGGGTTTCCACTTGAGCCAGGGTTCCACAAAAATAAATAAAATTGAGATCCAAAAAGCTGCAAGGAAAGAAGAAATATTTATTCCTAAAAATAAAATAGTTTACTTTTAGGAGCAGGTTTTTAGAGAAATGGAGTACAGTAGCAGATTCTTATAGGGGAGCTTGTTCAGGGTATCACTCTGATTCTAGGGTGACACTTGAGGAACATGTGTGTGGGTGTATATGTATGTATATTTATTCTTATGAACATGCAGTTCCTTTGGGAGACATAATTTAATGTTTGTGTTTGCAGATCTTACCTTTGTGGATTAAGTCTGGGTAACTTATTTGAAGAAGTTTGCTTATTTTAGTTGACTAATTTAGTAATAGTATATTAAAAGCCATGTTTTTCTCAGTTGCAATGTATGGTTGTAAGAGTTGGACTATAAGGAAGGCTGAACATCGATATTTTGATCCTTTAGTTCTTCATAAAAGTTCCCTAGTAATTTTTACTTGTTCTCCACATTTTTTTTCTTCTAATTCTATTATGATAGTTGGTTATAATGTCCTTGCTCCATTATTTCATATTTTATTCTTCATACACATTTATCAGGAAGTACTATTCTCTATATAATATATAACATATATATATATATAACATAATGGGGCAATAGTATTTCTTTCTTATAAAGTTGTCAACATTGAAAAAATAAAAATATTTATAAAATAAAATTTTCTAAGATACCCCAGTTCTTCTATAATCTTTCCATCAAGTTCTAACTAAATTATCACCTTCTTTATTGTTCCCTAAAATCATGCTGTCCAAATCATTCAAAATAATCTCAAAATGACAGGGAAAGCACAGAGATAATATATGTAAATCAGTAATTATATGTACATTTTTATCACTGCCTATAGTTATAGTGGTTCACATTTCTAGATGCAATATTGATTCAAGCTGCATGTCTACGTAGCAATTTATCAACATGAAATTATTCTAAAAGACTACATTATTTTCTACCATAGAATTGCACTTTTTAAAACTTTGGTTCCAATTAAGTGTAGATTGATGTCAACTTGGAATAAATTTAAACTTGGATATGGTTATTATTTCATTTAAAATACTAACATTGTGTCCTGAGGGCTTGAAGTTAACAAATTGACATAAACTAGTAAATAAAATAAATGGTGATACAAATTTTAGTCATTTAAAATGATTCACTTAGTATTTTCTAAAATTATGTAAGATGCAAAATAAATAAGTTCTGCATTTTATTTAAAATAAAATTTACAATTATTTTTAAAATGATATACGAGTAGAGGAAGAAAACATAAAAGATTGAACCTGAACAGCTTTCATGTATTATAAATATTTTCTAACCTATGTTTGATAGCAATAAAAAATCATAGTGTAGCAGAATTGTGTTACTGCAGTTATGGAATGAGTTCCATAACTGCAGTAACACAAATTCTGCTACACTATCTAATAATTGTCAGCTATCTAATAATTCATTCTGGACTGGATGCAGCATCTGGATGCAGCATCTCCAAAGGCTTCTCCACATAGAGTGTGTTAGGGTTATATGGGTTGTGATCCCTTTAAGAACTCTACAGGTTGGTTTACGGAATGGCTGACCAGCTGAACCAAGCTGAGCCATACCTATCGCAATTAAACCAGGACCTAGAGTATATAAGCAGCAGATTTGAATTCACTCTCTCTCTCGCTGTGTGATCTACGTCTCTGTTTTGGTATTGCTGTTTATTGGTGACCAACTTTATTGGTGAAGATACTGCAAAAACAACTTGCTAACTTGGTTAGTAGAAGGACTGTTTGACTGTGTTTTGATAACTGGACTGTTGACTTTGAGATTGGACT
>JANHFO010010709.1:85585-99058 GCA_032468095.1 Pareas carinatus | reverse complement strand
AAAAAGGGGTTGCCCGGCCCCTAAGGGCCCCCCAAGAAGCGGGTTTCAGGCGTGAGAGACAGAGCTCGCTCTCTCACATCCTGTTGCCTTCAGAACCGGAAGTGATCTCCGAAACCAATATTTAGGATATTGGTTTTATCTCACCATAACTGTTATTTCTGACTGAATAGTTTACCTGGACATTTTAAAAAGAAAATGCCACTGAATCCCATTAAATATCTAAAATATAATGTTTGATTTTTCTCTCTCTCTCTCCCTCTCTCTCCCTCCACCCCCCCTCTCTCTCTCACACCACACAAATATTTCTACCAAGACACAAATTAATAAAACAAAAAGGCACTGCAAACAGTTATGTAGGTTCACTTAAACATAGCACATTATTTATATACAGAATACAAATTAGGAATATGTTCCAACCTAGACTAGGTCATTTATAGGTTAGAACTATTATGGAAGAAAGGTAAATGAAGACATCGAACAGTTATTCTTGATTAAAACATATTGGAGGGGGGAGACAGGGGGAATGAATTAATGATTAGCAGAAAAAAAAGTAACAGCGAAACCAGGAAACCTAGGAGTGAAATCTAGTTAAAATTCTCTCTGTGTTGCACCAATTCTCATGAGTCCCAGCTATCACACCTCAGATCTAGAAAGGCTAATCAAAACATAGATTTACATAGCAGTTATTTCCAATTATAGCCTTCTTTAAAGATAGAGCACATTGGAGCAAGACAATGCTGGTTCTATTAATATGATTGCAATTTGCAAACATTAGTGAACAGTTTAGGAGAAAAGGCTGTCATAAAATAGGAAAAATGTTAGTCAAAAACTAGAACTTTCACTAGTCTATGAACGCTAATAGGGCTTTTAACAAACATGCATTTGTTTGCTTTCTAAAATACATCTGCTATGTTCACACAGTCTCATGTAGAATTCATATAAACATGTGCTTGCTAGAGAATTAAGTCTCAATAAGGCTTCTGGTTAAGTGACTTTCATTCAACACATCTACATATGGTGAGATTAATAGAAACAATCTAACTCTGGAAGGAAGGATTGATAATAATGTAGGGAAGATACAGAGGAAAGGGAAATAATTGTTAATGTGGTATAGTACCTGTCTGATGATGTCATTCTTAATAAGAAATGATAATACTATTTCAATACAATGCAGAGGACATAATAGGCCTCAGTTAAAATGGTCAAGGCTTCCAGTTTGACTTGCTTGACCCATCTGTGACCATCCCTAAGTTCTTACTGTTGGAATATATGTTTGTGTGTTTTGTGCAACAACTACAACAGTATTCAGCCAGTACTGGCAATATTTGTAAGTTTGCTAAGTCATTGGTTGCCAACCTGTTGCCGGGGACCACCTATTGGCCGGGACCCACCAGTGGTCTGTGAGAAAATTTTGGTGATCCGCAGGAAAATCTGGAGATTATTTGAATTTTTTTATATAGTTGTATGGTTCCTGTGTGTGTGTGTGTGTCTGTCTGTCTGTCTGTCTGTCTGTTCGTCTCTCTCATTCTCTCTCTCTCTCTCTCCCATTCTCTCTCTCTCTGTGTGTCTCATTTTCTCTGTGTTTATCTCTCTGTCTCTCTTTCTCTCTCTGTTTGTCTCTGTCTCTGTCTCTCTCATTCTCTCTCTCAAGCAGGAAGAAATATCACACTAAAATGCGTAATACTTAAAGAAATTTCAATAATTTGTAATAATTTCATTTCATTTTCATTTCATTTTATTATTTCATTTAATAAATAAAAACTAAATTATTTCATTCAATTAAATTAATTTTAATAATTTTGCTACAATTAAACAACCTTTAACGATTTTGTTATGATTAAATAAGCATTTATGATTTTGTTATAAATAAGGTTTTTAGTTTTGTTATATTAAATAGGAGTCTTTTATATTAATAAAATGGAAGTTCGCTGATCATTATTTTACAAATGTATGTATCTTTTTAAAGCATTCATATTAGTGGTCCTAGGAATTTAAAATTATGAATGTAGTGGTCCCTGATGTCCAAAAGGTTGGCGACCACTGCTCTATGGTATATATTCTATGTCTTTTTTTCTGTATAGAAAGTTTCCTGTATCCTGTTAAAGTTCAGCAGTAAAGGCCCATGGTGACTATACACTTTTGTTTGTTCTGTAGGGCTATATACAGAATTTCCTAACACCACTTGCTACATTCCCTTCTCTTTTTTGCAAGAGCCAACGGGAATCAGCACTCCGATTGCTTAAATATGATTCAATAATCATTCTCAAATTTAGAAGAGCCCTAACTGTCAAAATGTAATCTCATTCCAAAAGCTGTTTCTGAGAGGATGTTATGTGATTCCTCATTCAACGACTTTGTCCTTGTAAAGAAGTCATCAGTAGAAGCCTTTCTCTAACTCTTTTAGATTGTGAAAGAGCCTATACTAATGTTCCTTTAGCACTGGTCTGACTATTTTTTTTTTTGCTACAATTACATGAGCTTTTCCAGACTTTTTTTTTAAAAAATGAACTCAGCATCCTTATCATCATTTAAAAATAATTTTGACATCTTCGAAGGTAAGTTACATCACTACGGCTCTCTACTGATTGACAGTGGGTTATTTGGTGCCAGTTGTGGTAATACTAAATTCATTTTGTACTACATTATCTCTGAGTTGTTTATTGTCTGTTTCCTTGTTCCTTACTCCCTTGTGTACTGACTGGTTTGTAGTATATAATTTGATTGAACATGCCAATGTCGATTCTACAGTTCATTTTTGTTATATTCAATGAACTAAATTTTCAATAGAATACTTCTATTGAATGCACGATAGAGAATGTGATAGAACATAACCAATAGTATGTCATTTTAAAAGGCACAAATATCTTCAAGAATCTAAAGAATATGTGCATTTGCTAATGTGGTTATTGGTCTAATTCCACCAATTTGCTATTCATTGAAAGTGAAAGAAAGTAACATTAGGAGCTCTCAGGGTGCCTAATTATGTATCCCAGGAGCTGTGCAATTGAGAAAAATCCATTGACCGATATGTCAGCTATTCATTTTAATTGGGCACATGGGGGAGCAATGATGATCAGAAAACTGAACCCGGTTTATACTTATTTTATGTGCAATTAGCCATGCAATATAACTATTAAAGATGCTGAATCTGTGAGGTTCACTATGATATAAATAAAATTACTGAGAATTGATCAAATGTGTCCCCCCCCAAGTTTATATGTGAAGAACCAAGCAGAGTTGGAAGAGAAAGTAGACTGGGATAAACTGGAAAGTTAAAAACACCGCCCAGAAGAAGGAATGTTTATGCAAACATTTCACAATTACCCAAAAGGTACTTTTTTTTCAAGAGGCAACTTGACTTTCTTTGTCTTTCCTTGAAGACGTTTTGTTTCTCATCCAAGAAGCTTCTTCTTCCTCACTCTCTTGGGTACTGAATGGTTTGTAATATATAACTTGATCTTTAGTCAGAACCGAAGAAGATTCTGGGATGAGAAGTGAAATGTCTTCAAGGAAAAACAAAGTAAGTCCAGTCGCCTCTTGAAAAAAAAGCACCATTGGGACAATCATGGCCTGGATGATTAAAAATCTCCATAGAAATTTCCTAATTACAATTGCACAAGCACAAATAGGTAGATAAAAGGAGCCAAGTTCAATCTAAAGGAACTGTTGATTCCTTTAGAACTGCATTAGAACAAAAATATTTGGAATATTGTTTTGGTTCCAAAGTCATGGGTTTTCCATTAATATAGCTTATGAAGAATATTTAGTTAAAAAAATTCATTTGTATCACAAAGTCATCAGCCTTTTTTTCCCAAATTATTTGGAATAGAGGCTAACAAACTAAAATATTTCGTGCAGAGATAAACAAAGATTTTAAGCTTTCTTTTTAAATAAATGAAAGGTTTTGTGAATTCTTTAAATAGGGGTGCAGTTCCAATGAGTTACCACACAGCATTGTTCATTTCTGAATAATACTCAAGATGCAGGCAGAGGAGAGAGAGAGACATTTTGACACTTCATAAAATTGTTTTCAGGGGGATTATGGGTGTCAGGGGTCGTGCCCATGTGACCTCCCTCCTTCACGAGCTGCACTGGCTGCCTATGGTCTTCCGGGTGCATTTTAAGGTGTTGGTGACCATCTTTAAAGTGCTCCATGGCTTAGGGCCAGGGTATCTGCAGGGATGCCTGTTACCAACTAATATCTCCCACCGACCAGTCCGCTCCCACAGAGAGGGCCTCATCGGGGTGCCGTCAGCCAGACAATGTCAGCTGGCGACCTCCAGGTTCAGAGCCTTCTCTGTGGCAGCACCGACCTTCTGGAATAAACTCCCCCCGGAGATAGGTATTATCTCTGATCTCCGGGTCTTTTGGCATGCTCTCAAGAGTTATCTTTTTGTCCAGGCCAGACTATCTTGATTTCCCATGTGTACCCTTGGGATGGGCTTTTAAATTGGTTTTTAACTGAGCTTTTATTTTTAAATTGTTTTTAAATTAGTCAGCCACTATTTAATTATTTTAATTGATTTTAATGTTGTACTTGTATTATCTGTATGCTTTAATGGCTGGTCACCGCCCTGAGTCCTTCAGGAATAGGGCGATATATAAATTAAAATAGATTAAATTAAATTAAATAATACTAGAAAACCAAGGTTCTGAATGTGATTAGAAGAAAAATATTTAGCAACAGCCATCTGGAATTATGCAGGGTTAGAATACCAAACTAATTTCCTAATAACATTATTCATAAGTTTAATTTAGGAAGTCTTCTGCATCTTTCCAGATACTGCTAAATTGTAGTCTTCAACAGCATCAACCAGAATGTCCAATTCAAGACAAAGTATGGATTTAAAAATGTATTATCATATTGTTATGCTACTACTTAACAAAATTAATGTGTAGCCCCTGGAGATCTATAGGTTCGCCACCTTGGTCTACAGAAAATATCATGAGAGGAAAGTAGCAACTGAAAAAAGTGGCAATACCATCATGTTTAAAGTACCCTAATAAAAATCATGGTGTTACAAGGAACCATTTAGGCCTAAGGTAAGGAAGATGGTCTCAACGTAACTCCACTTCTAAATACTCAGTCTGGATCTTCCTGAAATGTAGTTCCGCTATTCAGTGTCTTGCGCTTTGAAAAACCTTTCTCTATGTGATAGCCTTTCAGATACATGCGAGAATGTCATAATATTCCTATCAATCATTCTTTGTGAAATCAAGCATGTCTAAATCTTTCAGCTTCTCTTTACTTGAGTCCCTGACCATCTTCATTGCTCATGTTCCAATTTCTCTGAATCCTCTGGGGTATAACTAGACACAATACTTAATTATATTCTGATGAAAGCAGAATAAGGTGGAGTGATTGCTTCCTTAAGATTTGTGAGAGGAAAGCTATGCTAATTCATGGTGCAAACATTTAGATTCTGGTAGCATTCCATGCATCTGATGAAGCAAAGTGCAGCTCATGAAAACATACCTCTTTTAATAAAGTCTGTTAGTCTGAAAATGTATTACCAGACTTCTGGATTTTTTTCATGGTTTATACATTTTATTTTTTGCCAAAACATATTGAAACAATATTGTGGTTTAGTTATGGAGCACCCTAACTGTGGTTTAGGCACAGTCACGAGACCAAGTTGGCATAAATTGTTGACATTGATTATCACTATCAGGACTTGGATGCAGGCAACTAACCTTTCCTTGTCCTTTTAGATGTCTCTGCAGTGTTTGCTACCATGGACTACAATATCTCCTTTGTCACCTTATGAGCTTGAGGACAGGAGACACTGCTTTTCATAAGTTCCCTTCCCTTCCCTTATTTTAACTTATAAAACCCTTTATGCATAGGCACCTGGATACCTATGAGACTGCTACACATTCCTGAATCAATCTGACCTATTAGAACAACTAGGGACCAACTGCTTCTATTCCTATATCTTTAAACAATGGCAAAATTTATTCCTTTTTAATAATCTTTAATTAAAACATAAAATCTTATATTTTTCAAAAAATCAGATCTATTTTTATGTTTATATCAAATCAATTTTCCATGACCAGTTCAATTTTCAAAGTTCTCAAAAACAAGTAATAATATTTAATACTTTTAACATATCATTTTTAATTTCACAACTTTTAATTTGCTCCAAATATCCCAAATTTAAATCACTTCTTAAGCCAGTAAGGTTTCCAAACATTAATCATCATTTATGATATTATTATCTGTCCAATATTTCTCCATAACTTCCATATTTGAGCTTCATTCCCTTTCAGTCTCATTTCCACGTCTCTCCCTCTTCTAATTCCTTCCCCTCTTATTTTTCTCCAATACCCCAAATATACTTCTGTTAAGTCTTTGCATCTCCTTTTTATACCCATTTGTCCATTATTGTTCTCTAATTTAATCAGTATGATTGACACTATTTTTTTCCAAGTCCTCTTGTTTTTCCATGGCAGCCTTATCAGTCTTTTGAAGTTCTATTTGGTATTCCAATCTTTCCAGTTCAAACTCCATTCATTCTTGTTGTTGCAGCCTCCTTATTTCATCTACTTTTATATCCACTTTTTCTATGTTGGCTTCCTCTTTTAAACTTTGTGCAGGAAGATCTTTTTGCCTATCAAATTTTTGGATTATTTTTTCAAGTTCAGAAACAGTTTCCAAATCAGTCTTTTTAAATTTAGCAGTCATTTCCAAATTAATCTTTTTAAATTAATAATCCATTTCCACAGCATAGTCCTGAAGCATTTCTTCCACAACCTGTAGAAATGCCATTGATAATATTTGAATGTCTCTTACCTTTTGGGTGGACATTCTTATAACTCAGTTGCAACAATGTTTCAAAGTTTCATTTCTCTGCAAGATTCATTGTTTACTTTCACTTCCAAAAATAGCTCACAGCTGCTCTTTTTCAGTGTCACATGCATTTTTTAAAATCCAAATGCTGATTCTCCTTTTTTCTCACATATACATAACTCTTAAAAATCCACATCAAATATAGACTTTCCAATACAAGACACGGGAACAAAACATTTTTTTATTAGTTAAGTATTGATCTGAATGATTTTTTCCTTCTAGAGTTTAATGTAACTTCCAAATAATTAGTAAAATCCCTAGACCCTTCAATGCTTAGTCGCCATCTTTTCCCCCTTTTCTGGGTAATTATTCCATTTTAAATCTTGTTAATCAGGTAGCCTTCTTGGTGGTGAAAATCTTTAAAACTTTCCCAGGTGATTGTGTGCCGATTTGTGCCTTCTTGCGGCTTGAGTTTCAAGCTGCTTGATCTTTTGCTTCTCAGCCCATCTTCATAGATCTTGAGGGGTTTCTTCTCGATTTCAGGGTGACCGCCACCTTCCCTGGGACCACAGAACGCTGCCTCCTTTTTATTGCCTCTCCGGGGCAACTTAGGGTTTGGTTCTGAGGTCGGAACCCACCCAATCTACTAACAGTCAAATAGCCCGGCTCAGGAGCTCCCTGAGCTTGCTGTTTCAGCACTGCACCATCCACCGGAAGCTAATCAGCCCATCCTTCTGTTCACGTAGCCCAATATTTCATTTGCTTACTTTGCAGTCATCTCATTTTCTGGCTCATTTTCAATTTGCAATCAACTACTATGTCAAGTTCTTTTTGGCAAATATTATGACATAATATTTCAATTCCTATACTTCTGCATTTATTTTTTGTTTCCCAAGTGAAAATCATTTTGCATAAGCACTGTTTAATTTCTGTAATTTCACCCCATTTCTCCAAATTATCTAGATAATTTTAAATTTTATTTCTGTCATATCTTATTCATTGTTATTTTCATACCATCTATAAATTTCATCCACATTTCCTTCATCCTGCCACCTAACAATTAATTGAAATATTGAAGAGTAATGAACCTAAGACTAATTCTTGTGGCGCCTTACTTAACATCTCTCTTCAGTTGGATGCAGAATAAATAATTAGCAATTTGAATATGATTTTTCATCCAGTTGAAGATCTACTTAATTATCATGCCACTTAGCCAGCTTTAATTAGTTTTGAAAATGCTTTTCTAAAATCAAAGTATATTATGTCTACAATATTCTCACAATCTAAACAGGCATTCCATTCTCATACATGATCATTTTTGCTCATTCACCAGCTTTATAGCATTTCTTTACTTAGAATGAAATACAATACTCAGAGTATGTACTAAAATGTATTGTAAACCACAAGAGTGATGGCAACTGGACTTCTTTTATTTATTTTGTTTGAAATGTTTTGCTGCTTATCCAAGTAGCTTCTTTAGTCTGTAGTCTGTTCTTACTGCAATTTTTCCAAATTAGAAAGAGTCCAAACAAAATTCTTATAGATTCCCTTTCAATTGTTTAAAGCACACTTAATTGAATACTAAAACTGGAAAGCCTGATTAAAGTGGAGACTAAATCTTACGTAAGTTGATTTATCATTAATCCTCTCTTAGTTTAAGATTTTTAAAATAAGTCAGCCTTCCCTAAGTAAGGTGTACTTTCGATATCTTGACCTCAATTCCCACAATTCTTAGCAATAACCATGCAGGCCAATTTTTTAAATATGCTAAACCAGCGAGGAGGAGGAAGAAAAGAGGAGGGCCTCCTCATCCCAAGGATAGGCATCATAATTTGTAATATTTCCATCACTGGTACAAAATTAGTTATAACAGTGCAGAATTAACTGTTTAATATCATAATACTTGTCAGCTAGTCTTAATGGAGATAGTATGATGTTGCATTTTTGAAACATATATCATAATGGGTAAAGAATGGAGATTTTTTTAATTAAGACCCAATTTGCTACATCCTAACTCAATTATTCTATTATAGCAGTACTATTAATAGCACAGGTGCAAATGTAAACATTCTGCTTTAGCACAACTGAATTTCAAAGGGCCATTCTACCAATGTTGTGGTTGAATTCATACTTGGTGCTAAGCCATCAAGTGGATTGTTTGGCTTTGACTTAGTACATTACATGAATAGAATCACTGAAAACACTAAGCATGTTGAATTAATCCAACCATTTGGGTTTATTCAATAAAATATGCTTAAGCGGCCATCACTTTAAACAAGGTGTAAACATTACTTTGACTGCTATTCAGTTTGACCCATATATTTAAAAAGCATATCATGTGAGATGAATCGTGTATAAAATTGATAAATAAGAAAAATGACATTTCTGGGTGCTATTCCATAATGCCAACAGGGCATGTTGCCATTTTTTAAAAAATAATAATATGAAAATTAGAAAATGAATGCTAAAAGCTTTGTGGAAATCCTTTCCCAATATGTAGAGATTTTTATTTTTTTTTAATACAGGGTGCCGTTTCTACTCATATAGCTCAGAAGAACTGCACTATTTTATAAAATGTATGAATTAGTAGCTTAAATTTTTTTAGTACTATTTATAGAATATAACACCAAGAAGAACCATTGAAAGACTTTAATGGGAAATGTTTGGACAGTAATTATCACTTGATTACATCTTACAATAAATGTAATATTATGCCATTATGGAGTATTGTGATATATTTTCTTTAAATATTATTGTAATTTCAGGCTCAATTTCCTAAAAGTATTGAAGGAAGGAACTTTCACTGACAATAGTCAGAGACGAGATTCTCTGATATAAATTATTTGACTCCATAAATATAGCATTGAAAATGGGACAATTATAATGGAAGAAAGTCATATTTTTCCCCTGCGTAAATGCAATAAAAGGCAAATTATAAAACCATTCCCTAGCTATCCACACTCCATTACTGCCTACAGTTATGAGAAGCACATATAAAAATAATTCCATCTGTTCTGCTTCTGCTCATAAAAACCTTGATGATATGTAATATATAATAGTTTTATTTGAGAAGGGCCACATCTTGGCATATTTCTGGCACTGCTCCTTAAAAAAAGAGTCATACTGATTTATACCATCTGAGATGCATTCCTAAGAATCTGTTTGAATTATTTTAAGTACACATTAGGCTACCTGTAGAAGCATGGCATCAATGTATAATGCTTTGGATAAGAAACTAAAATGTTGAGGGAAGAAAGGTATGATGCATATCATACTTTTAAAAAGAATGGAGTGGCTGAGAAAATCACAATGTCCATGATATGAAGCAACACTCCTTTAAAATGTGTTTTGATTGTCCATATATAGAACAAGTTAAAAGTAATGTACTACTGCACAATCAACCTGAATGCTCCAGAAAATATTCTGCAGTTATTGAAAAGACTTCATCAGTTCATTTCATTGGAAAACTTATTTTTAAGAATAAGTAAGAAGAATGCCTAACTATTAAGGTTTATGAAGGCTGGGGGCTGAAACATATGACGAATGGTTGCAGGAACTGAATATGTCTAGTCTAATGAAGAGAAAGACTAGGGGTGACATAATATTGTTGTTCAGTCACTAAGTTGTGTACAACTCTTTGTGACCCCATGGACCATAGCCTGCCAGACCTCTCTGTCCTTCACATGCAAACTCATGCCTGTTGCATTGGTGACACTATCCAGCTATCTTATTCCTGTTGTGCCCTGGCCCCCGGCCCCGCCCATTTGCACCAAAGATGACTCAGGCATCTCAGAGGACGAGGGGAGGAATGGGTCAGGTGCCCGCTCCCGAAGCTGCACCGCATTTGGTAATTCCAATGGCCCCCAATACGTCATACGCATGCGCAGAAGTGCCCAAGGTGACACGTGCTAAATTGCCGGCTCCCGATACATCGCGCGCAGGCATAGATGGCCCCGACTCATTACCTTCCGACTTTCCGGTTCCTGATACGTCAGGCGCAGGCACAGAAGATCCAGCAATGGAATGCACTGAGGCTGAAGGAGAAACAGCTAAGGATCCCCTCATCGCCGCCCGCAATAGGAGGCGCCTGCGCAGGCAAGTAGCATGGGAACAGGAGGGCCCTATGATTGACCCCAGACGGGGGCATGGCCGGCGGCCGCCACCCACAGCAGGACTTTGAAAAACAGCTGGCTATTCCCAATAGCCAGCTTCCGCAACAGCGTTTTCGGATCGCGCCCAGGACTTTGACTCGTCACTTTGTTTTTCGAGGTTCTGACTTTGGCTCTGGACTTTTGGACTTTGGCTTTCGGATTGACTTCGGTTTTTGGACTTCTGGCTTCGATTCTGGACTTTTGGACTTTGGTGCTTGGACTTTCACCGCTGGCTTGCATCCTCGGTGCCAACCTACGGGTCTCTGACCCCCCCCCGCCGCTCTCAAGACTCACGGCCATAGGCAACGCTCGCCACGGACAGTGCTTGTTTGGGGGAGAGGCTTGTCTCCACAATTTCCCTGCTCCCTGGTGTTCCCCGTGGGTGTGTTCCCGAAGCCCAAGCAGGGGTTGCTGCCCTCGGACTGCTTTGAGCCCCTGACTGGGCGCACAGGACAGAACAGTTCTCTGCCATCCCCTATTCCTTTGGCTTCCCATCTTTCCTAGTATCACATTCTTTTCTAATGAGTCCTCTCTTCTCATTAAGTGTCCAAAATATCTGAGTCTCAGCTTCATCATTTGTCCTTCTAAGGAACAGTCAAGGTAGATTTCATCCAGGACTGACTGATTTGATTGCCTTGCAGTCCAATATGTAAAAATAGACTGCTGTTAAGTAACATTTGACTTTTATATACGGAATGTTTTATAACCAGCTCATCTCTGGGTGAGAAAATTAAGTCTTGTTTTAATGAGCTAGTCAAAGGGGGAAGGGGAACTGCAACCTTTTTATATTACCCTTATTAATTCATTCTTTTGAGCTCTTAAATACACGGCTTATTTCCATTCTGCATCCTGAGTGGAGAGTGTTATAAGTCAACATTGCAAAAACAAGTGGATTAGCTTACACTGGGGACTCATTTTAAAAGGAGTCCATCTCTTGATTGTAAATAATATCTCCCTATCATATTGATCTGCTCTTCTATATCACACTTAAGATACAATTAGGGGTTCTCATTGGAAAGGTCTACAATGCATGTTTTTGTGTCTCTAATTAGATCTGGGCTCATTTGGCAAGTGCAGTGAGCCTGAAACTATAATTAATATAAAATACGTTATTTCAAAGACGCGCCCAAGGCAAGGAGAACTTCCTTTGAGGCTTAGTGATGCTTAAACCACATGCAAGGGGGCAGATAGCTTGACTGTTGCTCTGTACAGTAACTGTTAGGAAGCTGACAGCTAATTAATAATCTTGGGAAATCTAAAGGGCAGAAGCACCATTTGTGGAGGCCTAGCAGGAACCTGAGATGGAAGTTGATCAGCAGTCCCGTGGTCAGAACCCAAACCGAGTGTGAAAGGGAGAATTTGGTGGTCACAGAGAAGAACAAAGAAAGCAAGGAAGTACCCACAACTGACGTCAGGAGCATTTATGTGGTTTCCTTACCATCAGTAGGAGAAGCCATACAAAATTAAATGTGTCCAGCCATTAGCTTGTGTTAAAATGATCTTCTCATTTATTTATTTATTATTTAGACTTATATACCACTTAATAGTGCTTTATAGCCCTCTCTAAGTGGTTTACAGAAATCAGCATATTGCCCTCAACAATCTGGGTCCTCATTTTACCGACCTTGGAAGGACGAAAGGCTGAGTCAACCTTGAGCCAGTCAGGATCGAACTGCTGAACATTTGATGGCTAATGGCAGATGGCAGTCGGCAGAAATAGCCTTTTATATATATTAAAATTTTTATATATATTAAAAATTACCCTGCAAAAAAGACACCCCACCCCACTGCCTTATTTTCAGAGCAATTTCTTTCACTTTTAATTAAGGGCTTTTAATTTTGTTTTTGTTTGACTGCTGCATGAGTAGGTGCCTTTTCAATCGGTGGGTTTCTTTGCTGGTTTCCCATTTACTTTGCCGTCTTCTGAACAGGGAAAACACACATCTACACATTCAAGAGCATCAAAAACTAATTAATAAATCAACCACAAGTAGATTTATTTCACAACGATTTCCTCCTGGGTTTTGTGTGTGTGTGTGTGTGTGCTTTTTTGCACTCACGCAGCCTCCAACAGCCTGCGGTTTCTGGAGAGGTAATTACATTATGAAAGCAAAGGTCCCAACACAATGTCTTGTATGCATTCAGCCATCCCATAACTAAAATTAAGAGTAAATATTTCTTCTTGCCTATCCCTTTTTCTTTTCTTTTTTTTTTTACTAAAATGGAATTCTTCTTTGATGGGTTTTTTTTAATGCCGTTTTTTTCCTGTCAGCCTGATTAGGAAGGTGCTAAAACCTACAGAGGAGAAAGAAGAATTTAGCAGAAGCATTCTTGCATTTGTTACTTAATATACGAGGGCAATTCGGGGGGGAAACTCCCATTTGTTTATCAATGACAGACACTCGCAGATACAGGACTTTTATTATATACATTAGAAAACTACAAGATTACATGACTTTTTGACATCATCGCCATTCAAATGGAGGCCCTTGTCATAACGTCTTACAAGGTTTGAAATTCCTTCTGCAAAGA
>JANHFO010010709.1:56524-82673 GCA_032468095.1 Pareas carinatus | reverse complement strand
GGTGGCTGAACATGTTGAATCAATTGTAGTGTATCACTTTAATTATAGTGTATCACTTTAATTATAGTCTCCCTTAAGAGTCCTCACCATCTGGCCAATTAGAACTAGTTTTTGACAAGCCATTTCATGGCAGTTCATAGTATCTTCGTATTATAAACTAGGGGAGAAAAGGGGTATACTCATTATAGATGAATTATAATGGAAGTCCCTTCAGAATTTTGTTACTTATGATGTTCTGAAGAATTAACACTTCAGAAGGAAATGAGGAAAACAAGTCATATACATGTATATGTTTTATTTTTTTACATTTACACAGAAGCAGAAAAATCTTCAGAAATATAACAATTATATGGGCAAACTCAAGCTTGAATGTCAATTCCTATGCTTTAATGAAAAGGGTAGGAGTTTCATAATCTTCAGACTCCATTAAGTTCAAGATTTGTTCCAAGAACTTGCCGCTGAGACTTTTTTCCCTTATATTCTTTGACAAAATAAGATTAGAGTTTCCCAGTTACATATTTGTAAAATGACACAAATCTTCAGAATTCTTCAAATGCAAATAAAGTTCAATAGCAAGAGCAATTTAAACTTGTACACCACTTCATAGTGCTCTACAGCCCTCTCTAACCATTTATAGTTTACATATTGTCCTCAACAATCTGGGTCCGCATTTTACTGACTTCAGAAGGATGAAAATCTGAGTCAACCTTGAGCCAGTCAGGAGTCGGTAAGGATCGAACTCCTGGCAGTGAAATGCAGAGTTAGCCTGCAATACCGCATTCTAACCACTGCACCACCACGGCATCTAGTTCAAAGTTTAATTTCCACTTTTCTGAGAAAGTCATTCTATCACCGCCATGACCCCGTGACCTCCTAGGTTCCAAAAAAAATAAAATAAAAAACACCTGGGAATGTTTTTACATTACCCAAAACTATTGTCCATAACATAAAGGATTTGGGTAGAAAGATTAGGCTGGCTTCTGTCTCTTCCTCTAGAGAATTGGAGGAGAGATGGCACAGAGTGTGCAAAGGAAGAGACACAGGAGAAATATTATTTTGTATTATTGAAAATACAATTATACAAAAGATGACATTATAATAATAGTAACACAAACACGAGGAATCTGTAGCTTTTTGCACTAAACTCAGAGTATGCCACCTATAGCAGACAATTGGCCGAATGAATTCATCCAATTTAGATAAATTCCCAAGGTTTCAGCCCTGCATATATATAAGAATCTTTAATTGGACCCTTTAATTGATGAGAATCAATTCTTTCCAAAGGAAGGTAGATGCTTCAAGGATTAAACAATACCTTCAAGGAAAATATGGAGAAATCTGCAAAATTTAAGAAACATCTCACTAATGATCGAATTACTCTCTCATTGGTCTGCCTGAATCTCTCATTTAAAAATTAGGGTTTTCTCTTTGTGACATTAAAAAGATGCAATTTGTCTTTTTAAACAAATTTAGCATTTGATTAACATGTAACAAAGAAGGCGATGCATTTTTGCTTTGTTGCTAGCATTTAAAATACCAAAGCATCAATTATAAATACAAAAAGAAATATCTGCCAGTTTTGTATTCTATTGCATTCATTGCTTAAATTTCAAATCATTTCCAATGCATGAAGCTGTTATGAATTTTAAGTTCCAAGAGCAAAAATTGCATTCCTCTGTGCAATTATTCTCAATAGAAATAGTACCATATTGTGCTTTTAAGCAGAAATGTTCTCAATTTAATTCCCTACAGCCTCTTTTTACCAGTTTAGTCCACCTGTTTTTACCACAATTCTTCTCTCTAAAGCCATCTCCCAGGGCATTTGTGCATTTGTGACAAATTTAAGCTGAAACATCAAAACCATGAAGCGAAAAATCTGTTTCAGTTATCTGTGAACATGATGTTCATGATGTTCATATAAGGTGACAAATCACAGTTATATAATGCTTGTTTCCAAATCTTTCAGTTAAGACATGCAACAAAATACAAACCAAAAAACCTATAAATAAAAACAAACAAACATTGCTTGTTTAAAAATAAACAAGCCCAATATTGTGAAGTGGGTTATTTCCCATGGATAAATTCCTTATGCTATGAACACAACTCCTTGACTATTCATATTTTTGTCTATGTAACTTGCCCTATTCTACTACATTCATTCTCCTTAATAACCCTAAAACTTTTAAAATTACAGTTAAGAAAATGCCCATTATTTCCTCTGTTTTTAGTTCTGAGTTCTTTACATGAACAGTTCCCTTGTCAAATAAAAGTACTTGATTTTTGATGAGTAACTTTTTATTGTGCCATGCGAAGAACCTGTCAAAGAAAAAGTCCTAATTCGAGAACTCAAAAATGACTCAACATACAGAAATTTGGTGTTTAAAAATATATACTTAAATATGCCTTCCTAGCTAGATGAAATTGGTAAGTAATTGTAAGAAAAAATTCCTTAGCTCTCCTTAGGGATGAAGACAGAGTTCCAAAGGTACTTTTTAGAAGAAACTTCTTGGAAGAAACGTCTTCAAGGAAAAACAAACTAAGTTTAGTGCCTTAGAAAAGCATCTTTGTCACAACCATGACTGGATGACTGAGACGTAAGACAGACAGACATGTGGGAAATATATTGGACTAGGATCAGGAGATGTAGATTCAAGTCCACCTCAATTAGTAATAAGATGATTAGTCCAATCTCTCTCTTCCTCAGCTCTGCTAAAATCAGAGATTTGTTGTTATGGGGGGGGCGATAACATGAAGAAACAACTTGATATAAACTGCCTTGGGCCCTTAAAGGAAAAGCTCAAAGTCTATACAAAAACATTTGTTAATGAGATGCATTTTATACTTGCCCCAATCCAAAAGGATTTTGGTTGTCACACAACAATAATAAGAACATCTAAGAACAATATAAGAATAAATCCAACTCTCTAATAAATAATCCCGAGATTTTTAGGAATTTCAGTCAGTCTTTTCATCTAAGTCCCAAGCAAGAGATAAGTAAGATATCACATTTTTCATTCCAACCAAAATGCATTAGGTAAAACAGCTTGGTCAGGCAGACATGATATTTCAGATGTCTCATATCCCTTTCAAGGAGTAGGTGTGTAATCAAAGATTTACTGCAGTTTTAAGTGTTGTAACTTTTAAAGATGGCAAAATATTAATATTAGGGCCAAAAGAAGCCAGTTTGGTCTAATGGTTAAGGCACTGGACTAGAAACCAGGAAAGTTCTTTCGTAGACATGAAAACCAGCTGAGTGACGTTGGGCCAGCCACTCTTTCCCAGCCCAACCCACAGGGATTATTACTGTGTGGAAAATAGGAGCAAGGGAGTATTGTGTATGTTCACCACTTGTGTTTCTTATAAAATAATAGACAGTATTTTAAAAAATCTCATGAATAATAGAAATTGGAGTGTCTGAAGGGGGTTCAAAAAGAATCAAAATGATTCCCACAACCATAAGGTGGAACCCCCTACCTTTTAACATGCGCCACATGGTTATGGTTGCCATATTAACTTTTTTGAACCTAAAATGAACACCCATGGCCAAAATGCTGTACTTTACAACAGCTCAACACCCAATAATTAATATTTCATAGAAGATTAGCTAGTAAAGGAAAATTTCATGTACACTAATCAAAATCTGATTAGTTGGGAAGAAGATCACATATTTTATGAGAATGATCCTAGTCATGGTTAGAAATGGATAATATATAATACATGTCAGACAGGTGGCCCGTGAGCTGAATACAGCCCACAGTTGTCTGTATCCGTTCCATGGGCCGAAGATGGCAACAAGTGAGACGCTGCCTGGAAGTGTGGGCAACAGGAAAGGCAGGGGGTCTTCGGTTGTAGGGACCACCAGCAGCTGCAAGGGGGCACAGTGGGGTTTGGGAGTCCTTGTAGGGTCCATGGGGACGACCTTGGGGTTCATGGAGGGCACGGGGTGGTGGTGGTGGTTTCCAGGAGGTCACAATGGGCCACAGAGGCTGCGGTGGCAGAGGCACTGGCCCAGAATGACAGTGGGTCTGACACCCCTGATATAATTGATGTTTCTGCCTCGACCTATAAATGAATGTTCTTCATCTCTCTATTTTGGGGAAACCTTGATAGATCTCATGACAATGTATCTTAGCTGCAACAAGCACATGTAAACAGTGAATATTTTGCACACCTCTTTATTTATTTCATTTATGCACCCACCATCTAACCATAGTGACTCTGGGTAGCTAACAATTACAACAATATAGCACAAAAATAACAAACAGTAACTTAAATATCTACAACCAAAAGGAACAGAATAAAGTGTCCTTGGTGTTCTCTGAGCTTGGTTGTTTTCTTGCAAATATTTCATTACCTAATCTAGGTAATATCATCATGTTACCTTCCCACCAAAGTGGTCCCTGTTTTTCTACTTGCATTTTTACATGCTTTCGAACCGCTAGGTTGGCAGAAGTTGGGACGAGTGACAGGAGCTCACTCCATTATGTGGCACTAGGGAATTGAACTGCCAAACTTCAGACCTTTCAATTGATAAGCTCAGCGTCTTTATCTGCTAAGCTTCCCTTACTTTATAGGAGTGGAATAATTAAACATAGACAATATAATACAACCAAGGGGGCTAATAACTCACCATATTCCTAACCACTAGGCTCAGTTAGCATCCTGCTATTTTCCTTGTTTCTTCCTCTTCCTCTTGGCTTCACTTTCAAATGCTGCAGGTTTACTTCAAGTTCCCTGAATTTTCCTCTGTTTCTACTAATATACTACAGGGAGAGATTCACCTGTTCAGCAAAGCTTCCTTTCCACTTGTCCACAAAGTTTATTTCATTAAATCCTTGAATCAAAGCAGGGGGTGCTTTGTAAAATCCTTTAATATCACACTCTCAGAATTAATTTGACAGGTTTGCAAACACATGCAGAGGGAAGAGAAAGAGAAAGAGAGAGGGGGATAAAATACACTAATCACATTTTCATTTCATTCCAAGCTTGCTTGAAAGAAAAATTGCACATTTTCCCTAAGAATATGATATGTGTCATCATCTTGGCCTAAATGGCTCAAATCTGTAAAAAAAAAAAAAACCCTACACTTTCCAATTCTGTAAGACCTATTAAAAAAAATAAGGAATGCTAGACGTTTGAGGAATCAGGAAGCTACTAAGTAAAAAAATGCTCTTTGTTTTCTTTTGTGCAAGGACAGCATAATGGCTAATTGACATTATGATACTTTTTCATTTGACAGGTTGACATGCCTATCTTTGCTCAGTGAATTAATAACAGGCATGCAAAGAATTTGTTCCTGTTAAAATGAACAGTGAATATAATTTTGATCAATATAAAAGCAACTTGAGGATTTAGAGTACTAGCATTCTTGCCAAAATGAATGTTATTCATGTATCATTGAGGTCAAAGAATGAGATGGCTTTTCAGACAATTGAGTTTGAATCTAGAGATACTGTCAGAAAGCTTTTGAAATGTGCATCTAAAATACTACAGAATTTCACTTAAAGTCAGACTTGAATGACTAAAATCATCTTTTTTCAGATTTTATGTTCTGTAATTCTACCTGTATTCCAGTTCGTCTCTGAAAGATGAAGGTTTCTACATAATGACAGAAGATATGACCCAGTTAGGAGTGTTGGCTGAATGCACCAGGCTAATTCCTTACAAAAAAACTTTTCCCCAATTTTGTCTGATTATACATGGGCACAGTATGTCTTTAGCCATGTAGCGAATTATCTAAAGGTATTATTGTAACCTTTGCATTGAGAAGCAAGAACATGAGAAGGATAAATAGTTCCTCCCGTTTCCACTTTGCATTGATGATGTCACTGAAGATCACATCTCCAAAGATATGGTATGATTGCCTCTGGTTATAATTCTGTGTTGACATACAAGGGCATCTATGTGAGTTGGAGTTCTGGAGTCAGGATCTTCAGTCTTTTAATATATGTAAAATCTTCCTGTAGAACTGGTTTCTGTCAGAGTATTCATGGCCTGGAATGTCTGCATGGTAACAGGTCAGCCAATGGTGACTGTTTGGAGGTCAGCTAATGTTTGAGATTGATATAAAGGGTCTTGAGATGGCATAACTGTCTCTTTTGTGTCTCTTCTGTGTTCTGCTGTGGTATGCTGTGCTCTGTTCATTCTTACTTCTGCTATATCTACTGTATGCTGAACCAGTTTAATATTGTATATATGTAATTTTACACACACACACACACACACACACACACATTGTCACCAATTCAAAGTGGAGACAGGAAGATCTGCTCACCATACCTACTGTTAGGATTTACATCAAAAAAATATCTGAACAAGGTTTCTATATCACAGAAAGAAAGATGAAGGCTGTGAGGAAGCAGACAGAAATAAACTTTTATGGGTCCCTATCACTCTTCTCACACTAGTCTGGAGACAAGACATTAGTCTGTAGGCAAGCTAAAATATATTTCAGAAATGAGTGCAAGTGTTCTTATCCTCTTCATAGCATATTCATCTATATTATTTTGTGCCTACCTCATGTGCAAAACCCATACTCTAGCAGATATATGGTACAATTATTTCAACGTATCAGTCAAAGTAACAGTTATTATCTTCCTTGTACTAATTTTTCCGCCTGGCTATGCCAAGCTTATAAGAGATTTAAAGCACTATCTTTATAGTTCCTTGCAACCACTTCTAGCAGTTCCCACATATAAAATGCTAAATCAGGGTTTTTTTTCCTATTCAGGGACATTTTAAAAAGAGGTTGTTATGGAATAGATTATGTTAAGTGTTGCCCTCATGGTAACCTATGCAGAAAGGCCTAAACATTTTCTTTCGTATGTCATCTTAAGGGTCATGATTATGACCTTTTCTTTGTTCTAGTATAGGACGAAAATAACTTAAAATCTATGACTGCTATAGTTGCTCTTTTTTATGTGATCAGGTAGGCTATAGCTTCATGGATCATTAGTTGAAGATTTTATGCTTACCTCCACACTTCTGCAAAATAGTAGGAGAACTCAGGTGCCTTTATTATTGAATCACCATTACAGGAACATTAGCTGCAAGCAACTTGCAATGTAGCAAATTTTCTTTAGAATCTCATACTAGTCCTGCTGGATCACTCCTGCTGATTTCCTAATTTTTTTGCTGTAGTTTTTAACTCCAAAAATGTGCATTCATATATCCAAGGTACTTTTTGTTGTATTTCTGGGTTCTGGGAGGCATTGGCGAGATGATTGAGTAAAACAGCAGCACATTTATTAGCTAACACTAACAGAGCCCATGCTAACCGCCGACTCACTCTTATTTATACAGATCTCTGCCAGGCAGCAACCAATAGAATTACAGTATAACTTCCTGCGCAAACACAGTTAACAATGTTTTCCTCAGCAATGATCAAGCAATTCTAACACATAGACCCAATGCATAATGCTTTTATCAAATTGTAATGTTTGCTGGATGTCCCTAGGTTGAAGTTCTTCGAAAGGCAGGGATTTCTTTTGCAGAATCCATGCTGGTTCTTCCTCAACAACATTTGTTCTTCAACAAACAGATATAGAAATTTTGTCCAAATATTTATGTCCAAACAAAGAGAGTTATATTTCTTGCTTTAAACAGACCATTATTTAAACATGAATAGAACTTTCCACATTACAGGTAGTCCTCTATTTAAGACTATCATGGGGATCAGAGTTCCCATGTTTAACTGTTCCATTCCATTGTGAAGTGGGTCACACCTGATTCTACAATCTTTTTCGCCAAGGTTGTAAGTAAATTATGCAGTTGCTAAGGAAATCCATTTTCCATCCATTCACAGACGTCAAGGAAGCAGTCAGTCCACTAAAGAGAGAAGATGACAAGGAAGTAACAGGCAGTACAGAGAAAACAGAGATTCCTAACACATTCTTTGCATTGGTCTTCACACAAAAAGAAGCTATAATCCAACCTACCAGAAACATAACTGTAAAGGACAAACTAGAAATCGAAATTAAAATAAGCAAGAAAATACTTGAGAACACCAGGCTTAGATGAATGGTTGCTTGCTTGTCAGAAGCTGGCTGGGAAAGTTGTAAATGGCAATCACATGACCCCAGGACACTGCAACCGTTGAAAATACTTGCAGGTTGCCAAGCAACAAAAATTTGATTGTATGATCTGGGGACGCTTCAGTGATTCTAAAAGGTGAAGAAGTCACTTTTTTCAGTTTCATTCCATCCATTGAAGACCTGTATACTGCACGAGTCAAAAAAAGAGCTGTGAAAATAATTATTGACTCCTCACACCCTGGACATAATCTTTTTTACAGGGCATTGCCAACCAAAACAACTAGACACATGGACAGTTTCTTCTCCATGCCATCCATGCTAAACAACTAATTTTCACAGCAATAATTGTACTATTTCTACAATGGTAGAAATATATCATCATTACCTTTCCCATCTTTCCTCTTATTTATTACCTGTTACCTATTCTCGTATTTGTATGACAATCAACTTGTTGGTTACATCTTAAAATATAAAATAGTTGTGTTATTTAGTATCCGAGTTCGACTTACAGATTGATTATTAGTATTCTATGACTATTCAAATATAGACTGTCCCAAACCTATTAAAAATGTAGAGTATTACATGATGAATGTGTTTGTGACAGGTTTCGTCACAAATGTTTTGACATGAGTTGTGACATGATGATTGTACTTATAACATGATGACACGATGAATGTACTTTATGACTATGAATGCAATTATGATTAGAATCACTGTTTGTTGATTACACCTAATACCTACATGACATAATGAATATACTTTATGATTATGAAGGTATCTTATGATTGTAATCACAGTTTGTCAATCATAGCCTGTATTTAAGAATAAAGCATGTACACCGGAGACATATTCCTTGTCTGTCCAGACACACTTGGCAAATAAATTCTAATTCTAGAGACTTCAAGAGTGTATATGGCAAAGGCAGTAGAACTCTTGGTGTCCAGTCTTGGTGGGACCTTTGTGGCCTGTAGATCTTCTGTGTTTCAAATATAGAGATTGGGTCAACAAGCTTCCATGAAAATCAACTTCTCAGTTTCATTAACTAGGACATAGAGGCAAAAAGACACACTTGGCGAATAAATAAATCCTAATTATGTTATATTGAAACTTCAAATATTTGCTAAATGAATAGTTGTAAGTCAATAACTACTAGTACTAGAAATCCTGTTTAATAAGGGTTGAAAAGTGTATGAATACTTAAGTTTTCACTCAAGTGAGCATTCATATATTTTCTTTCAAATAAGGAAACTGTGATGGAGATGGTAGAATGCAAATAAGATTTGGACATGAGTCAACATGTAGTCTGGTTCGCCTACAGGAATATGTCATTTTGAAATAAAATTTGAACATTATTTAAAT
Organism: Pareas carinatus; assembly: GCA_032468095.1. Lineage (NCBI taxonomy): Eukaryota > Metazoa > Chordata > Lepidosauria > Squamata > Pareidae > Pareas > Pareas carinatus. The sequence goes on along the minus strand of JANHFO010010709.1, from coordinate 73,281 downwards.
GAATGACACTCACTCGCTTACTCACAATATGGAATTCATGACTTTCCCTTTAATATGGATTTCCTTCAATTTATTCACTACATATACTAGGCTGGGTATTCTTTCGTGTTCCTGAATGCTTTCTGAAAACTCGGTGTTACTTTAGCTAATTTTCAGTCTCATCAATAATGTAGGTTTGCTTTAGAGAAAAGCTGCTTATGTTTCCAATATGTCTCATATTCAATAAAGCTATGTCATAATGGTATGACCTGGAAATTCTGCTCCATCCAAATTATAAAGCAGTGTTTTCATATACTATATTTAGAACTATCTGGATTAATTAACAATTGTACAGGGCAAATAACTGGTCCACGCCTCTGATCCAGACCATTTTTTTATTGAACACCACCCTCCAAGTCACCTGCAATGTGCTTCTTGCATCAATCTATACCTTCGGATAGTAGATTTTGCTTAAATCAACAGTCTTCAGTAAGAAGTTATTGAAGAATAGTGGGTAAACCATTTCCTCAATGTGGATTTGGGGTGATTTTTTCTCTTTAAAGTGATAGAGGCAATATTGTACAAATTAAAGATGAGTAATGAACTGTGTAATGTTGCTTAAAGTTTCAAAAAGTTAGTGATGCTATATTCTGCACTCCTGGGGTACAAATTAAAATGTAAATGATACAATTTCATAAAGAGATACATTATGCTAAGACCATTTAAACAATTGGCCAGTATTAATCTTTTTTGCAAATTTGCAAATAACTTTTGTTAGCAGACTTTCTTTTTCTTTAAGCAGAAACTAGTTTTTTTTTCCCTTGTTTTACAGTTCCTTAAATTGAAGTTTGGTCTCCTAATAATGAAGATACACTTTGTTGACAGCACAAACCCGCCTATTTTTCTTTGATTCCTCTCTGTGAACTGTGTCCTACTTCTCTTCACATTCTGAAGTATTTAATTATTGATTGCAGGACCTCAAGGGAGGATTTCTCTGAATCAAAGCAGAAAGCCAAATGGAATTTGTAGAATTTTGAAATCGATATTTTGTTCCTTTTCAAGTGCAAATGCTTGGCATTTTTAGAGAACTTCAATCAACATGAAATTCCACTGTATTCTTGGGACTCTTTAAAAGATTTTGAGCTAGGAATAAACAAACATGGGAAAAATACATAGAATATTATATAGAAAAGAAACAAGCAGTTAGAACTTGCTGCCTTTTTCTGTCAACTGCAGATGTGCAACTAATAGGAGCACTGGGAAGTTATCTGTATCTCTTTTTAGGGAAAGATGTAGTATGTGTGTGTGTGTGTGTCTGTTTGTGTTTGTGTTTGCATGTTGTGTTTGAGCTTGATTACAAAAGGTGTCCAGAACTGCTCCTTAGTGCTCATTGTAATCAGACAAAATCTTTTTCTGAATTACTCTGATTAAATGTGCTGTTTCTCAAAAGAATTAACTACTTAAACTATTAAACTGAGAAACGCAGATTCCCACACAAGATAAGTTCCTGTTTATGTGAATATTTATTTTGCAGTGTTCGTTCCCTCCATTTTCAGCCCAACTGGAAACTACAAGAAAACCAATAGCATAAAATAAAATAGATCAATGAATGAAAAAGACAATTTAACAACCTGGTTAGACTTAATAAGCCAGAATCAAATCTACTTAGTTAAGGCAAAACAGATTGCTAATGACTGGAGTTATAAGAAGGTTGTGTGTGTGTGTGGTTATATGTGTAGGACATTCTGTGTAAATGAAGAAAGGGTTTTCCATGAAAAAGTGAGATAAACTCTCCATTTTTCATTAAATTAAGAAACATCTGGTTATTGAACATGGAGGCAAACTGAATAGCAAGAGAAAAGCGATGGTGAAATCAATAATCTTAGAGATGCAAAAAAGGATTACTCTTTTCTCCTGGTCAGTCCTCTGAGTGGGGAGGAACATTGGTATTGCCATGTATAGGTAATCCTCGACTTACAACAGTTTGATTAATGACCATTCAAAGTTACAATGGCACTGAAAAATGTGTCTTATAACTGTTGGTCACTGCTATGACCTATGCAGCATTCTCCATGATCATGTGATCAAAATTCAGATGCTTGGAAACTGGTTGATATTTATGACCGTTGCTGTATCTCAAGGTCATGTGATCACCTTTTGCGACCTTCTGTCAAGTCAATAGGGAAGCCAGATTCACTTAACAGTTGTGCTACTAACTTAGCTGCAGCAATTCACTTCAGAACTGTGTCAAGAAAGGTCATAAAATGGACAAAAATTCAGTTAACAAATGGGTCACTTAATAACAGAAATTTTGGGGTCAGTTGTGCATGTAAGTCGAGGACTACCTGTACTTTCCACAAGGCTATGCTGCTGCTTCTTCACTCTTGCTAGCCCTCATTTTGTTGCCTTCAAGTTTACTGGCCACCATTTTCTGTTGAAGGCTGAATGGAGACACACCAATTTGGTACCTATCTATGCATTGTAATAGCTTGTATCACTTCTAAATCAGTTTAGCCCAAGGTCTTTGAGAAATCTGTACTGAGTCAGACTGATTATTCTGAACTAATGTAAACATTTCACATGAACTGATTTTCTGAACTAATTTGTCAGAAACAAAAATAACAAGTATATTCCTGAAAGTTTTAACTGTTAGTTCAGGAGCAAAAGTTACTCCATGTTTGTCCTTTGTATAACCTGATCATTGTTTTTATGCTAGTTTGAACAATAACAAGTGTCAGATCCAGGAATGTTTCTGGTCATATGATCAAGTTAGGTCAGGTCAAAGAACAGGCTTTGCGCCAAGTTAAACAGGGAACGATACATATCCTGGGAATAATGCACCAATGTCATAGAATATTGTAACTGCCAAGATGGTGAACCCAGGAAGGAGAGACAGAGTAGGGGGTTGGATTAATTGTAAAAATGTATAAATATGCATTTAATGGCTGCTGTATTTCCCTTTTTGATCCTACTTTGTACAAGGGCAGAAAGTCACCTTTGCAAACACTATAAATAAAGCTTTTAAGTTGTTCACGTGTCTTCAGCTATTTCAAACTGGGGTTCCGGAACCTCATAAATTGAAATGCTAAGCCAGAATTGCACCCAAATGTTCAAATCAAATTGTACTACATTTAAATTTATAGACATTGTCATATTCGTAGGTTGCAATACCTTGCTATACCTTCTGTTATGGGAAAAAAGAGCCTATTGCTGTGAAATTGAAGGTTTCAGCTTATGGTACCCTAAAATCCCCCCCACTCTGTAGACAAGACCGAAAATATTGCTCTTCCACTCTAAAGTAACCCAAAACTGACCAGCTCCCCATCCCTGCTGGCACTCACAAAAGTGTACATTTCTATTTCCATGCTGTTAATCTTTTCAGATGACTTTCCTCCTTTTTCTTCAATCAAATGTGTTTTGGGAAGAGATTGTATCCTGAACAGATCAAAATACTGACTGTGACAGTCTTTGATTAGCATTCTCAAGACACAGCTGGGGAAAAGGTTTCTCAACTGGAGTTTTATTTTGGCAGTTTCCTTGGGCCATTGATGACAGAAGATCGAGAATGACTTCTAGGTCAGTCTCACACTTCTGCAACAGAGCTCTCTTGTCATCTTGCCCCTGTTGGCATATTTGCTTTGATCTATACAAGTGGACCTTGATTTGTTCTGAAACAAATAGACCAGACAAAGGAGGGAGGCGGAAATGGAATCCAGTGTTTCTACTCAACTTGTGGATATTTTTAAGTGTCCAGGATGATATTGGCCTATGATTAAAAGAACTGATGTCTTCATACAGGGGACAATGCTGACGTTTGATCAATCATGATTTATTAAAGAACACAAAATTAGATGGGGTTTCTCAACATGCTAAATCATAAATGACCATTTATAAGCAATGCCTAGATTTGTACTACATGCTTAGCCACATTTTAATTTGGCGTGATGCGTAATAAAGGCTATAGAGAATTGGCTCTGGTTCTTCTTTTGCCTGTTGGTGAGTTTTATGCACCGTTTGATGATGCTGTTTGTTTTGACTCTCTTGTCCTATTCTCCAATCAAATGGGTTAGAGTTATAGATTGATGGTTGACACTAACCTTTGTGAATTTATGTATCTACACCATAATCACAACCAGGATACCAGCCAATTGATTACATCTGCAATGGGCATTTTGAGCAGGTTTTCATATTTGTGCTCGGTAAAAAAGTACAGTGTGTAATGCTTTCGATTAAGTTACCAAAAGCTGCTTTGAAACTTCTAGGGATATGAACGTAAGATCTCCTGTGACTCATTAATGTTGCTGTAGCTTTTTCCCAGGTTGACACAGCTGCACTTCGCCATTGTCTCATGATTCCAGGAAAATATGTAGCTACTTTAAAGAGTTGCAGATGATATTGTGTGCAATCCTAGGAACTCCAAAGCAACATTTTGGAATTAAATCTTAGTACTGAACACCAAAGACCCTTATAGTAGGGTCAGTCAGGGATAAACAATGAAATGAGTCCTGTGTCATTGTTACGATGTTCTACGAAAAGAATGGATCTTGAGTACAATGGCACAAAACTTTCCAGGTGCACCATGTTCAAAGATCTTGGACTTTTATGTAATGCTTTTCTGTACTTTACTCTTCACATAATTAAACATGCTAGCTTTTAATAAGAATGTTATCTACTAATGCTATAATTACAAGATTAGATGAACATTTCCGGAAAAAAAATTGTTTTCTGATAATGAGCTGAGGAAAAAGTTTTTCATTTCTTTTCAAAGTCTTCAAGTAATATTTGATTGGGTTCTTGGAGACATCTATTGTCCTTGTGTATAAGTCTGCTGATTATGAATGATTAGTGAATGATTTGTCAGTCTTCTTGAGCACTAATTTTTCAAGCACTGTTTCCTCTTACAAATTGCTATGGTACTTTAAGGCTCAAGAATTGCTTTCAACTTCTACAGTTTCAACAGATGGTTTTTAAATCAAAAAGATAGACAAAAATGTTGCTTGGGAGGTTTAGCCCAACTACATTTGAAATAGTTTAAGAATTGTAATTATAGTTACAATAATAGTGTTCACTTATTGTAATAAAAATATGATTAGATGTTTAGTCTAAGATCTTTACAATTCTTCAATTAAGATTCTGAATATAGAAGGTAAAGAAATTCTTATTTCAGATTGTCTTTAGTGTCAACTCAATTTTAAGATGTATTCATGCATCTATTTATCTGAATTAACTCTCTCTGAGAAATTTCATAGCATTAAATCCTTTTTTAATATAAATTTAATGAGAAAAAGCCTAAGATTAACAGATTTTAGCAGAAAAAAATTGAAGAAAGACAAAAAAGATAAAGATTTCTCCCTGTCTGATCATTCTGACTCTATAGGATAGTGCTCATTTCTGTTTCCTAGCTAAGAAAAACAACCTTGTCCGAAGATGTTTCTGTGGTCATGTGGCTGGCATGACCATATGCTGAGGTACACAAAATGCTCCTATATTCCCACCAAAGTGGTACCTATTTATCTATTTCCATTTACATGTTTAATTTTTTTTATAATTTAAAGGTGTTTTTTCATACTGATTAAATAGTAAAATTTCTGGGTATATAATTTATTCAGAATTTTAGTTTCCACATCCTTTTCTTTTTATAAATTATGTATATGGTGAATGTCAAAGCAGCCAGGGTGCATAACTCATAAATTCATCTATTTCTTATATTACATATTTTAGGTGTTTTGTTCCATTTGAATTTCCAATTTCCAATTTTTATATTTTCTCCTTTTCTTAGCTGAACATAAATATTAATATTTTACTAATAAATTTTTCTTATTTTTAGTATGCTAAATTTCAATACAAAAAAAATTTGTTTGACCTTTCATTCTACTCAGATGCAAATTAATAGTTTTTTTGCTATTCATAAACATAATCTCCCTTTCCCCTAAATCATTAAAAATAATTCCATCCAATATCTCCTCATATTAAAAACATTTCATTTAAGATTAATATTTTAACCAGTATCTCGTTATTTTAAATTATTCTAGATCATTCACAGGATAAATTCCAATCTTATCATTATATTTTCATAAAGTAAACTCTAACCTTATTAACATTACATTTTGCATTTAGACTTATCATTCTCATTTTTCTTTTTTACATTTAAACTCTATATCATTCTCATTTTTCATTTTCTTTATTTTAAGTTGTTCTATGTGTTTGCCATTTACATGCTTTCTTACTGCTAGGTTCTCAGAAGCTGAGACAAGAATGGAAGATCACCCCTTCATGAGGTGTTCGGGTCTTGAACGGCCAAACTTCCAATCAACAAGTCTCGTGTCTTAACCTCTGGGTTAGTAGAAAGCTGTAAAGAGGTTCAGAAAACTCCATTTCTAAGTTCCATTCAGTGATCATCTATAGAGATCTATTGGAGTATTAATGCTTATATTCAGGCTGTACATATGTGACAATAAATCTTAAGTTATAGGACTATTACAAACCTCTGGGGAACCTCTTCAATAAACTGAACTCCATGTAAGTGCTGGAATTATAAAACTTCGCACTGTTCGGCAATAGAGAGCACACACTTGTCACAATGAAAGGTTCAGACATTTATCAATCAGCAAGACTCCGGGGAAGCTAACAAGGAGCAATTTTAAAAAATACTATATAAATCATTTGAGTAAAACATCCTGTTACTCTATTTAAGGGCTCCAAGTCACCCAAGGAATAGAGACAATAGACTGCTGAAGTGGGAGATGTTTACTGCTTGTATGATGTTTTTTGGTATTTGTTGGTATTGCTTCAACTCTATTACTAAATGTAGGGCCATGAGCTGCTTAGAATTGTTTAATTAATGTAAAAAAGCCTAAATAAATTACAAATAAGTGGATATATCATTGTTCTAAAAGGAAATAATGAGTCTCAGGAATGTATTTGTTATGCACTGAATGTATATGGTTGTGTTAATTGTTAACTGGGCTAAAGTGAAGCTAACCTTTAGATGACCTCAACCGTTTTGGAGGGAAATTTAAACATTGATATTTGAGCAAGATTTTTCTAGTCCTATGATTGGTTAAGACCCTGTGGGCCTAGAATAAAAATTACTGCATTTGCCTGCAGTTCTTCAGTTCCCATTTTGAGTCAATAAATGCTGTTGCAGCTATGCTGGTCTGGTTCTGGCCTACTGAAGCCCTACTATCCAATATTATTAATATATAACTCTAAGCAATTAACAAAGAATTAAAAACAATACAATTAAAATAGGAAGAAAACAGCCATACTGTAGGAAAACTATCACATCTTTTTTTTTGAAAAAAAGATTTCCATTGTTGGTATTGTGCTTTACATGGGGTTACCCTTGAAGAACATTTGGAAGCTACAACTGGGGCAGAGTGTGGTGGCATGGGCAGCTCTTGGTGCTCCAAGAATAGTCCATGTAATTTCATTCCTCTGTAAGTTGCATTGGCTGCTGATCTGTTTCCAGGTGCATTTCAAGGTGTTGGCAATCACCTTTAAAGCTCTTTGTGACATGGGTTCAGGCTACTTGAGGGACCATCTCATCCCATTGTGGTTGACCCATCCCACTTGTGCTGGCAGAGGAGGCATGCTGTGAACCTCGTCAACCTGATTATTCCAACTGGCAGGATCTAGAAGGGCCTTCTCTGTTGTTGCATCTGCCCTGTGGAACATATTGCTGTCTTGATATGAGGTCAGCCCCAACCCTCCTGGCATTCTCAAAGAGCCTGAAGATCTGACTCTGGCAGTTAACTTGGGGCTTTAATGGGGGGTATTGTTGGGTTCGTGTAGCGAAAGATTAGACAGGAGCTCTCAGGTTTCAATAAGATGTTTATTGCGGTTAAGCCAGAACGAAACAGTCTTTCAGCAACATGCAACAATAATGAGCCCTTCTTAAGGATAACACAACGGGCTCTCAACCAATCAGGGGGCGGCTTGACCAGTTGCCGGGCTGTTTATTAATAGGGAAAACTCAGTGACCTAGTTCCCTGCTTGTGACCACTTGTTTTGCTAGACTTTGCAGAGCCTGGCCGGCCAGGTCAGCCTCCACGGGTCCTATAGGTATCACAGTGGAGGTGGTTGATTAACAATGGATCTCACCTCACACAGTTGGTGCACTAGATGAAATCTAATTAAAGACTTTTCTAGCTATAGTTCCTATTCATTCCTTTAGTAGCAACTGTTAGTCCATATAAAAGTCCAGATACATTCCACCTGGAAAGTGCAATCCTATCCAAAACTCAAATCATAAGCTCTGGAAGCAAATCATCTATGAATCCACAGACATTCAGTCTTGCTAGTGTTGAATTTCAGCCTGTTTTCCTCCCACTCTAAAGAAAGAAGATGAAGTTAAATTTACCTTTTCTCTTTACTTAATTGCATTGCTTGCTATCCCTTCCTATTTTCTGTGGATAGAACAATGTCCTACTTGCTCCTACAGACAGGAATCAGATTCAGAATTTATTTTTGCCATGTGTGTCAGGACACACAAGGAATCTGTCTTAAGTGATAGTGCTCAAAACTACATACATTCACACCAAGAATACAATCAAGATAATTCATAGTCAGTTTGAATATATAAGCATAATCATGATCATTTGTATATGTGCATAATCAGGCATATATACGCTGAATCAGGTATATAGGCTGAATCAAATAAGTATATAAACATAAGATACATTCATAATCATCATGTCTTGTTGTAACATGTGGACAGAAACCATTTCATCTTGTCAACACCCTTCACACTAACACTGTTCTATAAATCAGCTGTTTAGTAGTTTGATGACATGAGGAAAGAAACTGTCCTTATGTCTGATTGTTTTGGTTTGCAATGCTCTGTAGCATCATCTGGAGGAGAGAAGTTCATACACATTATGTCCAGGGTGTGAGGGGTCCATAATTATTTTCTCTGCTCTTTCTTTGGATTGTTCAGTGTACAGATCTTCAATGGAGGGGAGTTCTGTAACAATTATTTTTTCAACAGTGCTAATTATTTTTTGAATCTATGTTTATCTTGTATTGTTGCATTGCCAAACCAGACAGATATTGAGGTGCAGATTACAGACTCAATGATTCCTCTGTAGAACCGAGTCAGCAGTTCTGAGTTGTCTCAGAAAGAACATTCTTTGCTGTGCTTTTTAAATGACATCTTTGATGTTGGCTGACCATTTAAGAGATATTGTAGAACCCAGAAATTTGAAGGACTCTATTTTTGTTACTGTGTTGTTTGATATTATGAGAGGGAATAGAATAGACTGATTTCTTCTAAAATCAACTATCATTTCCACTGTTTTAAGTGAGTTCAATTTTAGATTGTTCTTTTCTCACCACAAGGCTAGTTGTTCAATTTCTTGTCTGTAGGCAGATTCGTTGTTGTCTCAAATGAGGCCAATCACTGTTGTATCATCTGCAAATTTTAGTATTTTGACAGAGAGATCTTTTGAAGTGCAGTCATTGGTACATAAACAGAACAGAAGTGGAGAGAGCACACAGCCTTGAGGTGCACCTGTGCTCATTTTACAGGTGTTTGATGTTATTTTTCCTAGCTTCACCTGCTGCTTCAGTTTGTTTACAAGAATATCTGGAATAACGATATTGAATGCAGAACTGAAGTCTACAAAAAGGATTATTGCGTATATTTTTGGGTAATCAAGATGTTGGAGTATATAGTGCCGTGCCATGTTAATAGCATTGTCTGTTGATCTGCTTGCAGGGTAGGCAAATTGTAAGGGGTTTGGTAGTTCGTTTGTGATGGTTTTCAGGTGGACCATCACTAGTTTTTCAAAAGTTTTCATTATCACTGATGTCAGTGCGCCTGGTCTGTAGTCATTTAGCTCTTTGATGTTGAGTTTCTTTGGCACCGGGATGATAGTAGATTGTTTGAAGCAAGAAGGAACATAACAGACAGGGGGCTATCCAGTCTTTTCTTAAAAACCACCAGTGATGAAGCACCCACAACTTCTGAAGGCAAGCATTGTACTGGCATTGGCAACCAGTACAGGTAATAACAGGAAACAAGAGTTGGAAGGGGCCTTGGCGATCTCCTAGTCCAACCTCCAAACAAATGATTGTCCTATCTCTTCTTGAAAGCCTCCAATGATGGAGCATTCACAATTTCTGGAGGAAAGTCATTCCCTTGATTAATTGTTCTCACTGTCAGAACATTTCTCCTTAGTTCCAGGTTGCTTGATTAGTTTCCATTCGTTGCTTCTTGTCCTGACTTCAGGGCTCTGGAGAATAGCTTGGCCCCTTGCTTGACGTGGGACCACAATTGAGACCAGAACTTCCATAGTTAAGCCTGATTTTGCATCTTCTCTCTCTCTCTCTCTCTCTCCCCCACCCGCTCAAATTTACTTTATGGTCCAATTGAGAGTGAAAAACCAAAGATGGGTTTAATTTACTATCTAGTCTTTGTGTGGTGTGTGTGAATGCAATAAATCAATCCATGTTGGAGCTTAGGATAACAGAAATGTAGAATTGAAGGAATCTATTTTCTGTTGCTTTTATACGCACAAGTAGTCCTCGAGCTACATTTGGTTCAGTGATTGTTCGAAGGTACAATGGCACTGGAAAAAGTGGTATATGATTGTTTTTTGCACTTGTTTTTTTGCAACATGGGGTCAAAATTCAGATGTTTGGCCACTAGCATGTATTTGATTTGATTTGATTTGATTTATTTAGATTTCTATACCGCCCTTCTCCCCAAAGGGACCCAGGGCGGGGTACAGCCATATAAAATTGAAACAATAAACAAAACACAAACAACAAAGGACACATTTAAAAGCAATTTAAAATACAATAATATAAGAGGCTAATTTAAAATCCGCAAATGTTAAAACCAATTTAAAACCGAATTAAAATTAATATAGTATATAGGGAAAGGGGGGGCAGGTTATCCTATGACGGTTGACATGTCCCGGGGTCATAGGATAATCTTTTGCGAGCAAGGTCAATGGGGAAGCCAGATTCATTTAACAACGGTTAGGAAAAAATCAAACCTGGTTCCAAGCCGGGAGACAGACGCTGAAGAAATGAATTGGAAGCAGCTACATGAGAGGAAGTCTCCATTTTATCTAGTTAACCAGAGGCAGACAGTGGCAGAAACACCTCTGAGGTAGCTAACAAAATCAGTTCAGCAGGTTACATGGATTTTTATATTTTTCTGGTACATTTCACCAGCTGTTAGTTTACATTTCTTTGCCTTATACTGTTTAATTTGTGCTTCCTGACTTCCAAGGATTATGTAAAACCTGTGGTCTTCCTTGAGGCTTGGGAAATGTAAATTTAAGTATTGGCTTCCTTAGTTTTAATGCTATCGATTGGTTTTGATTCGTTCTTGCTTTTTTATCTAGGGTTTATCGGTTCAAATAGTGCTGCTATTGTGCTTTCTTGCTGAATGGGAAAGCCTGCATTATTTCTGCTTTCACAATAACAGGAAGTCTTTTGGGCTGCTTCCCTGACTTTTGAATTGGTCTCTTGTAATTTTGAGGTGAAGGGGATGGGAGATGGGGTTCTGATTTTCTTACATAACCATGTCACTGACTTTACAACTGCAGTGATTCCCTTATGACAAGAAAGGCTGTAAAATGGGTCAAACCTCACTTAAGCACTCTCTTGCTTAGCAATGGAAATTTGGGGCTAAATTATGGTTATAAGTCAAGAACTATTTATATGTCCTTGTTTGATGCTTTGATAACCAGAGAAATTTGATTTAAGCTTGGCCATCTTATACATTTGCAAAATAAAGGAATGAAATGGATCGTTGATTGTGGTTTCTCACTCAGTGCAGAAATCTAAACTTAAGCTTGCAGAAAAGATGCTAATTCAGATATCTTTTCAGGAGCTGCTGCAGCTCCAAATGTTAGCAGTAAAGCTCAAAAGCAGATCTCTATAACTGAGCATGCTCGTGACTTGTGGACTACAATTCCCAGAATTCCTCAGCCACTAGAACCATCACTGAAAATTATAAGCTTTAATGCACCCTTCTAAACAGTGTCCATCTTCAGAACGCTGGCCTAAAGAAAAGAAGAATGTGTGTGAATTCAGAAAAGGAGCATTGTGGCTCAGAAGCGTTACCTACTTGTGTCACATTTACATTTTTGCATATCTTCACACATGACAGTACATACTCCCTTAAAGTAATTTGTTTAAATTAAGTAATGCATGCCTATTCAGTATAGGATCTTTCTGTACTACCTGTATTCTTCCCCCTCAACTTCTGTGCAGGGAATAATTTTCAGATCTCCAAACTTTCAAAATTGGCATTCAACAGCTGTTATTATTTAAAACAATCTGCCACCAAAATGTTATTTGTCTTCCCTCCAGATTATATTTTTGTAGCAGAGGCAATATTTGGTCCAGGGAGGTATAATCTATTATGTCATTTGGATATGAGTGGAGACACAAATGGTATGGATCATTGGAGCAGCAGAAATCAAAATTGGATTATATTTATTGCACACTACCCATTTCCTTGGATGATATACAAAAATAGAGCTAAAGTTGTTCGCAGATAGCCTAAAATGCATCACCATGGAGAGAGAGGCCGTGTATTATTTTTTATTGTACAGGGGGGAAAATAGATTCATGTATTCGGGAAAATATTTTGTGAGGAATTGTAGGGAGATGCTGGATGCCCATTGACTTCAGCAAACAAGAGAAAGGAAGGGAAGGGAAGGGAAAGGAAGGGAAGAGAAGGTAGAGTAGAAGAAAATAGGGAAGAGAATAGAATAGGGAAGAGAGGAGAGATAGAGTGGAGTAGAATAGAGTAGAAGAGTAGAGGGGAAAGGGGAATAGAAGAGAAAAGAGAGGGGAGAAGTAGAGTAGAGTAGAGAAGAGTAGAGTAGAGTAAAAGACGGAAGGAGAGGAGAAGAGAAGAGACAGTAGAATAGAATAGAATAGAGAATAAAATGGAATAGAAGAGAAGAGAAGAGAATACAGTAGAAGAGAAAAGGCAATAGAATAGGGAAGAAAAGAGAAGCTAGAGTAGAAGAGAATAGGGAAGGGAAGGGATGAGAAGAGGGAAGGGGAAGAGAAGAGTAGACAAAAGAAGAGAAGAGAAGGTAGAATAAAATACAGTAGAAGAGAAGAGGAAAGAGACAAGAAGAGAGAAAAGAAGTGAAGAGGAGAGGAGAAGAGAAGAGAAGAGAAAAGAGGGGAGTAGAGAAGAGAAGATGGACTGGAGGGAAGGAGAGAGGGAAAGGGAGGAGACTCTTTGGCCAGGTTTGGTTAGACCCACAAGGAATTTGTCTCTGGTTCATAAGCACTCAGTGTACTTGCATGCATTCCCCTGCAGATGCATTAGGGTTGTAGGATTTTAATAGAGTGGGAGAATTCATGCGGGATGAGGACGTGTCATGCTCAAGTGCCGGAATGTGCTACTTTTGAAGAGAAGGAGAGAAATGAACAGGTAGCCTCAGTGAAGGGCAACTGAGCCAGCGCCTCCATGGCTAATCTCACAGCCAAAATGCATAACAGACATATCTATCCAATTGTAAGTGCTTGGAGTGCTTGCTAGTGAAAAAAATATATATCTAGCAATGCCATGCAGGCTTATCAATATTCACCTGGTACAGGTAATCCTTCAGTTAACACAATTTGTTTAGTGGCTGATTGAAGTTGCAACAGCATTGGAAATAGTGACTTATGAACATTTTTCACACTTACGATCATTGCAGCATCCTGTCGTGCCTCAGCCTCAGCCTCCACCCCAGCCTTCTTGGCTGGATGAGGACTTGGGAGATGAGGGCCCCTTGGCTCTAGCTGGCTTACTCTTGCCTTGTCCGCCCTCTCCCACAACTGCCATGCCAGAAACAACAGGGGAAGAGATGAAACGGGACAGAGGCAGAATCAACTCAGCTGGATAAGTTGCAGCTGGCAAATGCCGAGCCAGAGGGGACCACAACTGAAAGTGATCTCTTGGATGCAAGAAAGAGGCGCACACTCGGCAGGGACGAGCTGAAATCACAGAATAACCAAGCGATTGACCGTCGTCGGGGGTGTGGCAGGCAGCTCCCACCCTCCGAGGAGGCTTGAAAGGAGCCAGGAATCAGAGCCTGTCAGTTCTAGCAACTGATCATTAACCACTCCTTCGGATTTCTGGCTCATGATTCAACTTTCCTGGAATTTGGCTCTGTGATTCGTGATCTCTTGGCTTGGATTCTGGACTCCTGTTTAGACTCTGTTTGGACTCTGTTTTCCTGTGACCTTGGACTGGCTTTGGACTTTGTAATCCTGGGTGACCTCTTTTGGATGTCGAATACTTCTGGCTCTTGATCCCCAGACTGCATCTTGACCCGTTTGGACTGCTTGTTCTGCTGACTCTCGACCTCAGACTGAACTGTGACCACTGCTTAGAGGCCAGATAAGGGAAATAATTTAACCCTTTCCTGACACATTGTTCCATTTGGCCTCTCTGCTCAGAACACATCCCTATGGTCATGTGAGCAAAATTCAGACACCTGGGCAACTGACTCATATTTATGATGGTTTCAATTTGGCGACCCCTTGGCGATCTTATGACAAGCCAAGTCCATGGGAAAACCAGATTTGGTTGCTAATTTAACCAAATGTTGCTAATTTAACAGCGGCAAGGACTCAGTTAACAAATGTGACAAGCAAAGTCATAAAACGGAGCAAAATTCGCTGGAAAAAGTGGGAGAGGGAATTCTGAAAAATAGTGACTTTTGACAAAACTAATGTGTTTTTCTATTAACTCCATCAAAGACCAGGGCATTTCCTTATGGGTGTTTGCATATAGTCTTATCAACAACAAGAACCTTGTTGTTTGTTAACCCAAGTGTAAGATTTAAGTCTGCTGTGTGAATCAGGTGTCTTAAGTTGCTTTTTAAGGAAATTACAACCTGCCTCCGACGTTTGAATAGAAAATTATACAAGCCAACAAACAACAAGGCTGTGTTTCCATCCCATTTCTGTTGTAGGTAGACAAGACTTTTGACCTTGAGCATCTCAAGTACCGTTGTTAATTGGCAGAAGACCTCTTGAGCAGATGCAGACAGGGACACAGAGAGAGAAACAGAGAGAGACATAGAGGGGTGTGTGTGTCTCTTTGTGTGTGTTTGTGTTTGTTTGTTTACTTTTTGTGCCGCCCATCTCCCCTACAAGGTGTTTCTGGAAGTATAAATATATGTATGTGGGTGTGGGTGTGGGTGTATGTATATATGCACGCACATATCCAAGATATCTATCTCTATTCTCTATATCACCTCTTTCTTTCTCATCACTCTATATTCTCTCTCTCTCTGTCTGTCTGTCTCTCTCTTCATCCATCCATCCATCCATCTATCTACCTCAGTCTATCTAACGGTCTGTCTGTCTATCTCTATCGTTGCTCTTTCTGTGTGTGTGTGTGTGTATCTACCTACCTACCTACCTACCTATCTCGATCTATCTAACAGTCTTTCTGTCTGTCTATCTCTATCTCTATCTCTATCTCTCTAACTCTCCATCTCTATCCATCTTTATCTATCTATCTATCTATCTATCTATCTATCTATCTATCTATCTATCTTATTATCTACCTACCTACCTACCTTGGTCTATCTAACAGCCCATCTGTCTATCTGTCTGTCTATTTCTATCTCTCTATCTCTCTATCTATCCATCTCTATCTATCTATCCGTCTGTCTGTCTGTCTGTCTGTCCATCTATCTACTTACCTACCTACCTATCTCAGTATCTAATGCTCTATCTGTCTGTCTATCTCTATCATCTCTCTCTATCCCTCTATCTCTATCCATCTTTGTCTGTCTGTGTCCATCTATCTCTCTATCTATCTATTTATGTCATTTCTCTCTCTCCTCTCTCTCTCTCCCTCTCCTTTTTACCTCGCATAAATATTTCTTCACTTCAGAACTTGATTTACTACTCCTCTGTGCCGATGCTCATGCTGCACTATTTGTGTTCAGCCGTTCCACGCAATTTGTGATACAAATATTCGTGTCCCTCGGTAATAGCAGTATAATTACACATGATAAGAAGCTCTTGAAGTCTGACTGGTTTGGGGGGGGAAGAGAAAAAAAAACTTCATTTTTTTATTTAAAAAAATAGATTAATCTGCCTTTTGTCTACTCTTATTATAAGGGGCATTGTTCTGCATAAATGGATCTGTTCTGAATGCAAAGCCAGGGGACAATTTGTAGTTCCCACTCCGTATTCATACCGGATCCCCTTTTCCCACTTCTTCACTATTTCCTTCTGCTCCTCCGCTTTTGTGTCTTTGAACACTGCTAAGTAAATGAAGCTTAATATGTCACTTTCTTTGCCTGAACTAGGTGACACATCTCCAGGGGTGGTTTCGGGAGGCGAAATATGTGAGATATTAATGAGCACACAGGCCTCTTTAAGAGTCAATTCAGGGTCTATTATTTAACTGGAGCAGAGGCTCAGCATATCCACTATGCAATGATTAATAAAGGGAATTGTTTGGTTCAGGGTACGCAAGATAGTGAACTGAATATGGTAATATTTTTTTTCTTGTTGGGTTCGTTTTGGGGGTGGGCTTGGGAATGGCGCAAAACTGCTTCAGCAATTATCACTTGGGGAGAGAACAGGTCCCGGTCTGTTTGATGGGGGTTGGGGGGTGTCAAACTATTTTTCCAAAGCACCAAAAGGCAAGACGAGAAACGCTGGTTGGAAACTAACGAAGGAGAGAGGCAACTTGGAATTAAGGAGCAATTTCCTAACAGAGAGAGCAACCAACCCATGGAATAGCTTGCCTTCAGAAGTTGAGGGTACTCCATCACTGGAAACTT
>JANHFO010010708.1:0-11566 GCA_032468095.1 Pareas carinatus | reverse complement strand
ATTCTTAACTTTCAGCCTTATTTAATTGTTTTAAATAGATTTTAATATTGGTCTGTCTATTTTGTATGTTTTAATGGCTGGCACTGCCCTGAGTTCTTTGGGAGTAGAAAATTAAATTAAATATACAATATGTATTTGGACTGTTCTTCCAGAGTTCTAATTTCTAAGTACAGTGATATGTCCAAGTTCCAATTTTTCTTTATTTTTGGAAATATTTTTTGGAAATTAAAACAGACTATAATAAAAATGCTGAATAAAGAATTTCAAGATGAATTTAGTAAAAAACAAATGGAAGAACTAATATTAACAGAAGAATTGATTAAAAATTGAGTTAAAGGGTTAAAAATTGAACATCTCCTGGAAATGATCAACTGCACAGCTTTTTGCTCAATTATTTGATTAGATTACATTAATCTAATCAAATAATTGAGGTTTTGCATAAAGAAAACATTAGCAACTGGTTAATAGCTAGAAATACTTATCTGATTCAAAAGACCAAGAGAAATTTGCAACACCAAGAAACTAAAGTTTGATAACATGCTTGACTACAATGTTTAAATTATTCATAGCAGACAACATTCAAGACTATTTAGAAGAAAATAATATATAAAATATTAGGGGGGAGAGTAGTAGGTATATTCTGCATCTCAAATTATTTATAAAAATAATTAAAGTCAGATAAAAAATTATCTAGATCTAAATCTAAAACCCAGGCTACAAAAGATAACTTTCAAATGATAAAATGGTTTTGGACAAATGGAAAAGCTAGAAAAAACAATTTACATACGACGTAAGGTCATTAAATTAAGAGAGTAGTCCCATAAATTGAAATAAAATTACCTGATTTAAATTTTACTGTCATCCCATTCTAAGTAGTCCTCTTGGGCAGCTGTACACCAATCCCAGTGCTTCTTCCATTTTTGGAATGACTCCTGGAAGTCACATTTTTCAAGCCTGTCAAGCACCTTCTTCGATTCGCATTGGATATCCTCCACCGTCCCAAAATGGCAACTGTTCAGCTTCAATTTCATCTTTGGAAACAGAAAGAAGCATTGCATTAGAAATCAGCATTCACTGTTTGAGTCGCAGGGACAAATTCATGGTGTACAATACCATGAATGTCAAAAAAGATGATGAGCTTGCTCTTGGTTGCACTTTTGACCTGTCGTGCCTTCTTTGGTCTTGGAGGTTGAGGGTTCTTCCATTGCAAAGACTACTGATTGGTCTTACCCATAGATCCAAGTCTTGTCACCGGTAATGATCCTGGATATGAATTCTGGGTCATCCAGGGACCGCTGATGGAGATCTTGACAGACTTTGAGATGCAGAATTTGATGTTAGCTCTCTGCTCCAATTTTGAGTCCATCACAATTTTGCTAATGCGCAGATGCACATGCTAACTAAAATATCTGTAATACAGAACTCAATGAAGATAGTGCTTTGAAACTTTGTGTAGCTTCTCCTCAATGTCATTTACATCACTGCTATGCATACATGGCAATTGCGTGATCCATTCCCCCACAGTATACTCACATCTTCACAATTTTATGATCACACCTCGTACAATCTGTGTAAAATGATATTTGATTTATTACTTAGATTATCACATGATTTGAAGCAAATGGGGTTAGTAAAAGCATGAGAATGCTTATAGAAGAAATAATGAAGTAGTAGAAGACAGAATTGATGGTGTTAAACAAAAATATGGCATTGTCAGCATTAGGAGATGCTGACACTTTATCACACTTATTATTTGTCATTGTAATCCCCCTTTCAGTGATTTTGAAGAAAACAAATGTTTGGTTTCAAACATAAAAATGTAAATTAAATAATAAAAATAATGGAATTGAAATGATAAATGGTGAAACCATCAGGAGCCATCAGGGTAAAGTCTACAAGTAGTGTTTAGTTGGATAACATTAAAAAAATTGCATGCAGAAATGTTATTAGTAAAGAATGCAGTCAAGGAGTGAGTAAACTGATGAAGACAAAAATGATAGATAGAAACATCATGAAAGCCATTAATTCCTGGTGCATACCTGTGACACAAGACATTGTTAGAATCATTATTTGGACAGATGCTGAACTGAATAGTTTAAACTGAAAAACAAGCAAGTTAATGGCTATTCACTATATATTACATCACCATAGTGATATTAATGGATTATATTTGTTCTGCAGAAATAAAGGCAAGATCAAGTCTCTAGTTCAAGTCAAACTGTTGAAGTAGCATGTATTGTCTGATTATAAAAAGCAGCCAAGAATAACATTAATGCAAGATAAAAATTGGAACTTACCAAAAGTGCAGGAAACAAAACATGAATATTGAAATAAGTTAATAAAGCACAAAAATAAAGAAGGTAATAGAGACACATAAATAAGGTAATAAACAGAATAGCTTTCTAATTCAAATTTATTGTCAAATTTTACATGTCACTTACAAGAGATCATGCTACTTAAATTTGCATATACAGTATAATATGCCAATACATTTTGACATCCTGGATTCTTGGGAAGAATTCAGTGCACATAGCCCACATGAGCTAAAGATGTTATTTCACATTGTTGTATATAATAACAATTTGATCTTCCCATAATTTCAAATGGAAGATTTTTCGATGAGTATTTACATACAATATAACTCACCCAATAATAATTCATGATACAGATGATTGAGCAATGACAGGATCTTTGGACTCAGAACCACAGCTTGTTTTTCTTAATTGTTCAACAATATCCAACTATATCAACTAGAATTATTATGCTGCCAACAAAACTACAGTTTGAAAAGGTTTGACTTTGATTATGTTTAGACATTCTGTAATCATGAAACAAACGATAGTCAAAGAAGTTCTGCTTTTCATAAGATGACATAGGGGTATTTTTTGAATACCTTATCTGTAATTTGTACTTTCAATGTATTTTTTGGATGGAAATCAGTTTGAGACAATAGAAGGACTAGAAATACTTATAATTAAGTAATAATTGTACAATTCTGTAAATATAGATATTTATGTAAATATAGATATTTACATAATTTTATGCAGCTTTTGGTAATTATTTTGATCATTTGACAAAATGTCTATAAAGGCTGTCAACTAGAAAAAAGACTCACTATTGAACTAACCATTAATGAAACCAATATCAGACAAAAATTGTTGTCAAATTATACCTTTGATAATAGTCATAAAAACATGAGCATTTCATTCTGCACGTTCATTCTTTAAACCATACATTTCCTCTTTAAAAATATTGCCTCCCATTAGGGCTGTTTGTTGTCTGAGTTCATAAATCTTTAATAAGCAGAATTTTTACATTGTTTACTATTTTAGCTGACACTGAATTATATGGGTAAAATTGAAATGGCAATGTATATTTTGCCTAGGGGAGATATAACTAAGGTATTAACATTGTTGCATACTACATTTTATTTTATATATGATTTCCCACTGGTAATTAGGGGAAATTAATGCTTGGTAGACTTGCATTTATATGACAGATATTTATCAAGATGTAATAATTATAATAAATATCACAGTATAACTTGTCACAACGTAAATGAGGCTCTGTCACCTTTTATTTTGTCAACACAGATTCCATTCAGTTAAAATGAAAGCTATTTGCCACATTTGCAATTTATGTAAGATGCTGGAAAGAAAACAACAGGTGACTAGCCTACTTTTTAAAATAGTATGCTTTCTTTTAGATTCTGGTTTTTTAATAAATTATTTTTATATTACAAATTCTAGCCCAAGTTTTGCTTACATCTGTGAATAAGTTATGTTGAATGACTGATAGAAAACTGATAGATCAGCTGATAGAAAGCTAAAAAGTGACTTATATTTCTATTCTAAATTTGCTATGAATGGGTTCCTTAATTAAAAATATATTAATGGTAGTATTTCATGATGAATTGTTTTTACTCTTGAAAGGATTGAAATTGAGAAACTACAAATATATACATAAATTCAAGTCTCCATAGCATATTTATTTTTTATCATTATTTTCAGTTCATTAAAAAAACAGATGGAGTAGAACAATGCCAGAAATCTTAAGCACAAGCACATGGCAAATTATATTCAGATACCAGTTCTTGGACCTGAAACCTTTTGCTTCATTTGAGTTCCTTTGGGAACCAAAAGACATATGGATAAATAAAAAGACACTAAGAGTAGAAGCTGGTACCAGAAGTTTCCCACATTGCCTTTGCTTCTTTTTTATATAATGAAAATTATATCCTCTGCCTTAGAGGTGATGTGATGTCAGCATAAATGTCACTCAGATTTTCACCTCACCCCCAGGACAACAATCATGACATGGAGTATCAGCATTTATGTACTGCCACTCATTTTTGCCATACCTATATGATGGACAACACAAGTTGCAATTTAGTCCCATTAATGAAATATGCAGATCAGAGATAGAAATAGCGTAATTAAGATGGTGGTACTAATGACAACTTTGCAACTGGAGCTTCAATACTGCTTGTAGGATTTCACATCTATAGCTGTCTACCACAGTAGGTACTGGAAAACATTTTAGAGCATAAGCAGTGTCAATCTAGACCAGTAGTCTGTCCTTACAGGGACCAATTAAATGCACAAGGAAGCCTACTATTCATCTGTTAACAAATAGCCTTCAGATGTACACTGTCATCAGTTCTATCAGTCATTTATCCCCATATCTTCTATGAATTGGTCAACCATTTTTCTTTTTCAAAGCCAGGTGGGTCTTTTCTTAGGAGTGAATTCCAAAGTTGAATTATGAATTTGATTTATGAACTTTCATGAACGTTACAAAGATACATACCATGTTCTCTCTACAAATCTTAATGCAGACCTTGGAATTTAGCATGATTTGGACAAACTTAAAATACATATTTCATACATAAATTAGAAATTGGTTTAGAAATGTATATCCAAAGTGATCCCAGACTAATCTGGGACCATATCTAATGGTTTAGATATGAAAGTACAGTAATTCAGATTTCTAAACTTCTTGCTGAGAGCAGCAGAAATTATATCCTTTATGTATACTATCGACTAGTCAAGTATTTTCAGTGAACATAATACTTTTCCTGCCAGTCTACATCACCAAAAAATGGAAAGGAGGAGCAATGTATCTCTAAGGAGCTGTGATTGCTTGATGGATGACAAGTCAAGAAAGCCTATGGGAACAGATGGTGCTACTTTTGCTTAAGCTTTTCTTAAAATTTGCAACTCACCTTACTTTTGAGCAATTATTGTATTGTATTATTCAGCCAATTTGCTATCTTAAAAATCAAACGCATTATTCTTTTCTGTCAAGCAATCATGAGTCAGTAAGAGCAATTCAGCAGGTGACATATGCCATATTCAGAGAAGTGAAACATGAGCTGATCTCTTATAATACCCAACTCTATCTAGTAGTCACACAGCTATTTTATTTTATAGCTAATAATCATATTTAGAGATCATCATACTTAATTAGTTAATTATAGCAATATATTGGAAGCTAAAAGAACATTACAAATCATATATTCTGTATATATTTATGACAGCTTTTAATTCCTCATAATTTCTTAAATGCTCAGCACATTCCTTTTTACCAAGAATCAATGACTAGTTTTTTGTTACTTGTTTTACATGGATATCCACAATCTATAATACAAATGTAAGATATCTGTCTTCTTTCATAGATAACATTTATTCTATTGATATGCTGGAAGCAAAAGGCTGGTCACAAGCAAAGCATGGGTACAACAAACTTTATTTAACTCTCTTTAACTAACAGCAAAACTTGACACAGGCTGCTTCACTTTTTCTCTTTAAATACAAGCACTTTGTGCGCCTTAGCCAATCAGCAAACAAGAAACCAGTTGGCAGACTGTCTCCGGAGCCTGGGAGAAAATAACCACTCTAATTGTTATCTCTGACTGAGCAGAACTAGCTGCCAGAAATCCTACACTCCTTCCATTCAAGATGAGTTCATCCGGAAACAGACATACTCTTTCAAATATGTGGGGCATTTGCAATGGTGAACTAACCTGCGTGGTTCAGTCCTTGCTGAATAGACATCCCAGGAAGAGGCGCCTGTTGAAGACTCCAGAGCTTCTAATAGAAGCTCCTGGAGGGCTCCAGCCTTAACCCCATGCAAAGATGAGAAGACGTTATCCTCCGCATAACACTGGAAGGCTGCACAGTCTGGTAGGTCCTTCAGGTTCTCCAGGTCATTGTACCCTGGGAAGGGAGTGATAGTTTTATTACCCAAGTGAGGTTTTGAGGAAATATAATTGGGTGGTTGGCCTTTTCTGATCTGATCAATATGGCTGTGCCATAGGCGACCATCAGGCAGTTGGATGGTATAGGAAAAAGGGCTCATAATAGATTCTATTTTTCCTAATACCCAGTTTGACCTGATTGCAAAATTCCTGGCCCATACATACCCAGTCATTTTTCTTTAACCTTTCTGGAGCATATTCTGGATGCAGTCTATCCAAGACTGACCATGATTTTCACCCAAATAGCAACTCGGCCGAGCTTTAGCCATTTACTAAATACTGCCAGAAAGGAATTTATCCAAGAGGTTCTGACATTTCCCAAGGCCTAGTCTCCCCAGGGTCTCTTTGGCTGAGTGGACTGCGTGTTCCACAAGGCTGTTCAAGCTGGAGTGAAATTGCACCACCAAGGCATGACGGATTCCCAGGGATGCCAGAAACATCTTCAAACTTTGTTGCAGTAAATTGGGGTCTATTGTCTGTAACAACGATATCCAGCAGCCCTTGGGAGGCAGTCAAATTTTTGAGACTCTTGTCATTGTTGTGCTCCATTAGTTTAATCTCAAGTCATTTCAAGAATTCATTGACTATTACCAAAAATGTCTAGCTGTGGAAAGGGCCAGCAAAGTCAAGATACAGTCTCGACCAAGGCACTCTTAGTTTTTCCCATTTCATTTTTTTTTCTCTTTCGAGTGTTAACTGTTTTAAAATTTGTTTTAATCGGGTAACATAGTCTTTTAGTATAGAATTTTAACTTACCCAGGTGGCTAGATGTTAATTGATAACTTTTTCGTGACTTATTTCCAAGCTGCTTCTATTATTGCTTCTGGCTCATATGTGGCTGAATGCTGCAAGCCCACAGCACAGCCAGGCAAACCTTTTGAGGAGTCCTTTCCTAGTCCCTTCCCCTGAGCCTGCAGAATATGTCCTCCTTTGTTGCCTTTCTGGGGCAACTTAGGTTCGGCTCCAGGCATGGAACTGAACTGGTCTACATGCTGACAGGCAGTTTAACTCAGGAGCCTCCCGAATCTGCTACTCGTCACCGCGCTGTCCACCAGAAGCACATTGGTTTTTTTTGTTTTTATATAAATAATAAAAAATTATACCATCAATGCAAAAGGCAGTCCCCTTGCATGGCTAGTTCATTCCTTCTTAGCACAAATGGTTTAAATGTATCTGGCCCCGGCACCTTTGGCCACCTCTTCCCCACCCAGTTCAAAACAGGCTTGAGGGTGAGGTCATTGGCAGAACGGGCAGCAACCTCAGTCAACATAATCAGGGAAATTTCCAGGCAGTCAATGAGCAGACCTGGGCACTCTGCGTCTTGGCTGTCCCCATAGTCAGGCAGCGGGCATCGTCTTAAATCATCTCCCACAATGGGCCCAGGTCGGTGGACCAGCGAATAAGAGTATGCGGCCAAGAGAATGGTCTACTGGGTGAGCCTAGGCAACAAGGCAGGTGGCATAGGATGGTCGCCAGCCAACAGGCCCAATAATAGCTTAGGGTTTGTGACCAAAGTAAAATGCCTGCCAAATAAATATTCATGGAAGTGATGGACGGCCACTAGGGTGAGTGTCTCCTTATCAACATGACTATATTTCCTTTCTGTAGAAGATAGTGTCCACGAATAGAACACTGGGGCCTTCGTTCCATTTGGAAATTTGTGACTGAGCTCGGCCCCAATGCCAAAAGGGGATGCATCACATATCGACACCAGAGGGAGAGTGGAATTATAGCAGACAAGGAACTGGTCGCTTGACAAGAGTTGCTTTACCATCCTGAACATGGTGTCCTTACTCTTTCCCCAGATCCAGGTATTCTTTTTCGATAAGAGCCAATGCAAAGGGTCAGCCACAGTGGCTTTATTCTTAAGGAAACTGGGGTAAAAATTCAGAAGACTCAGAAAAGCTTGCAGCTCAGTCTTGTTTGTAGGTGTCAGAATGTGTTTAATGGCCTTAACATTCTCATTTGTGGGGTGAATTCTTTGTTCATCAATGTGATAACCAAGGAATTCTACCTTGGGAATCCCTATTTGGCAATTGTCCCTATGTAGTTTGAGCCCTGCCTTCTGGAATGTTTCAAACACTGGGACAACAATTGTGCCTTATTTTTCAACTGTGACAAGAATGCCATTGAAATAAGGCACAACCCCAGGAATTTTATGCAGCAGCCTTTCCATAACTCTCTGAAAAATTCCTGGTACCACACTTATTTAGAATTGAAGGTGGGTGACTTTAAAAGCACCACGGTGGATCACAATAGTTTGTACTTCAGTCGTAGCACCATCTACGGGAAGTTGCTGGTAAGCCTGAGCTAAATCCAGCTTTGCAAAAACTTTGCCGGGGGCCAGGGAATGCAGCAGGTGTTGTATTACAGGGACAAGGTAAGCACTTTGTTGCAACACCTTATTAATTGTGCATTTATAGTCTGCACAAATGAGGATGGACTCTTCTTTTTTTTACCATTGTGACTATGGGGGTCTCCTAGTGAGCATGGTCTATAGGAACGAAAATTCCTTGGACTGCATTAGATGAGGATTCAGTCACTTTAATTTCATCTAGAGCAATACGTAGTGTCAAGTTCACATTTGCCAACTGCCATCTCTGCAATTGAACATCTCTGACACCAAAAATTAGTTGGTCAAGTAATCCAAATTGGCAAACGCGTAATGCACCACCACTTTTCTTAATGCTGCCACAAAATTTCAGCTCTGCTGTATCCTGTGCCTAAATTCATACTTTTCACAAATTTAGAAGGAGCAGGGGCATAGTGTGCTTGTAGGGCATTTTTTAAGTCAGCCCAAGAGATCATCTGTAGAGTATTGGGATCTGACAATGTCCATGTGGAATCAAAAACTTTGTGTCTGCAATTGCTTAGGAACAGCGCTTTCCTGCAGTTATCCATTATGTTTGAGAGATCCTAGGCTTCAATAAAAAATTCAAAATGCATCTTAAATGCATCCCATGTCTCCTTAACCAGATAAAATGGTGTCGGCAGGTGGATTGTTGAAATTCTGCTGTGATCGCTTACCAGTCTCCTTTGTTGTTTTCTTCTGGGGGATCCTACTTTCATTGTCAAATGTTAGATCTGTATGCTGGAAGCAAAAGGCTGGTCACAAGCACGGGTACAACAAACTTTATTTAACTGTCTTTAACTAACAGCAAAACTTGACACAAGCCTCTCGGCTTTTTCCTTTAAATATATGTGCTTTGCGCACTTTAGCCAATGAGCAACAAGGAGCCAGCTGGCAGACTGTATCCAGAGGCTGGGGAAAAACAACCGCTTTAATTGTTACTTCCGGCTGAGCAGAACTGGCTGCCAGAAATCCTACAACATTAATATGTTTTGACTGAAGATAATGCAGTTGGTAAGAAATGTAGTATTTCTACCATTCCAAATGACCCACTTGAATAAGTTATCCTAAACTTAGAAATGTTTATTCAAAAGGCTTATACCTAAAAGCATACAACTCTCCAATCATGAACAAATTTTAAAATGTCTCTTATAGCTATTGCTACTTTTTCATCTACCACAAAGATTTTGTTGCTCTTCAACAGTATTTTCTTTTCATTCATGCTTCACTTCCTTGGATATTATCCATATTTTAGTGTAAATGTATGATTCTTAGAATGACTGCAGATTTTTCTTTGACTGTTGATCTCTCCTAAAATTTTAATTTACCTGATTAGGAAGAATGACTGTTCTGCCATAACATTTTGTATCCTATGATGCAGAGCCTTCATGGACAAATTGTGTATGTGAAAGTGCCAAAGTTTCCTTCTATATTGTGATTTTCTGTTATAGTATGCGTTTTCTAGGGAGTTCAGAATTATGAACAACCACTGGGGATTTTAAATTATTATTATGTATAAAGGATTTTCCGAGACACTGAGTTCTTCTCAAGTACTTAGCATGTCATAATTTATTGTAGTATGCCTGTGAATCCAATCAATATGCCTTTTTGTTATTGGCAGATTAAAGTTTTATCATCCAAGATCGTTTTGGATAATCCAACCATCACTCGATAACCACAGGGACAACCATCTGTTTATGCCATAATCTTCCAATTTTGATATTCAGTTGTGATACGTTGTGATCTTTGTTTTCTACATTTGCTTGGTATTGCAACATTTATTATCCACACTTTCTTCTTTTCAACCACAATTAAATTTTCCATGCTATAAACCAAGAGTTTATCACTACCATGTAGGGGCCCAGTTGAGGTTTCCAAGTGGTCTTCAAGCCCCAGATAGAAAAAGCACTGAAGTAGTCAAGCCACAAGCCTTGACAATATATTGTGTATTTAAGCTAGACGTTAGCCTAAAATAGCAATTAACAGAGTATTGACAAAAATAATATTTCATTATATTGGCAATTGGGAAAACATAACAACGTTTGCTGTTATTAAAGTACTAAAATACAGTAGATGCACTTTCCTGCAGATGTTTCTCTTGAAACTGCAATGGCCACACCAAATGTACTGATAAATAACAAACATGGGTCAGCTTTTAGAAGAAAGAAGTATATTAAAATGAAAGGTCATTAGAAGAAATAATTGGAAAGAAAGGAAGAATCGTTTGCTTCAATATGAAGAATCAAAAGCAATTCTAATGATTACATGAACTTTACACTATAAAAAACTTACGTTATGGGTGAAAAAAATTATACAAAGAGAGTAGGAGAATCATTTGGGATAGTGTTGTGTCCGATGAGGATATGGGAGAAATGGATGCTGCTGACTGACTGTGGACACCAGCGGGTGGCCATTTCACCATGGGGTTATCTGTCTGCATAGTTTCTGGACATTGGATCAACTTGGCACAAGAAAGGGACTGACCATTTTGCGCTTCTGCTATTGGACAAAGTGACCCCCCCACACACCTTTGCCTCTGGGCTCCCAATCAGCTGCTGGCCACCGCTGCACAATTCGCTCCATTCCAAAATTTCTCAAGGAGCCTGGCAGTATCAGTTCAACAGTTTTCCATGACAGGTGCAGGTCTTCAGATCACCCTCGCACCCGCCTGTAAGCAAGTGAGTGAGCAAGCAAGGTCTGGGGCCTGACTGACTCCCCACCAGGAAGCCCCAGCTGCCCACATTGCAGAGCAGCATGAGATCTCTTTCTGCAGGGATGTGAAGTACTTGGGAAAAATGGTGCTCGGCAGTGCTCAGCAATTTCGGTGGGAAAGAGGTACTAGAGTGCCCCTTGTTCAGTAAGGGGGAGGAGAGGGGGCAAAGATTGTGGGTCCCTGGGAGCCAGTAGAGTAGTGATCTTCCCGGTAAAAATAATAATAATAATAATAATAATAATAA
>JANHFO010010706.1:2142-12780 GCA_032468095.1 Pareas carinatus | reverse complement strand
TTTTTTTTGTTAAGAGAAGCCTAGTCATATAAGGGAAATTTTGATATAAAATATAAATTATCATTTTTGATAATTGACAATTCTACATATTGTAAGTTATAATTCTGTTTATTGTTGACCAATAAAAACTTTTTCTATTAAAAAAAAAAGAAAAAGAAGCACAAGTTGTTTTTTAAGACTGTGGTGGCAGCACAATAGCCATTCCTTGTCCTACCGCAGCATCTTCCTAAGGGAAACAAAACTATTCTCACCTTCTACTTATCAGTTCACTAGAAGAAAAAGTCTGTGTTTGTGTGCCTGTCCCACCTCCAGACCTGTGACAGACTCACACAGAGAGGCACAGCCTCCCTGTGAGATGTCATACTGGGGTGAGCTGAATCTATTAGCTACTTTTATTGTTAGCCGCCTGTGATACTGCACATGCTGAGTTAATGTACTGAGAAGACTGGTATCTTCAGCTGAACAGATTTCTTCTTTATAGGTCAATGCACCTTTCATATCCCTAATAAGTCTGAGCAGGAAATGGCATGGGTGAGACATAGAAAATGATGGTGTTCATTCAGCTATGACCAAAAAAATCACCCTACATGGGGGCTCCGAAATCCTTAGCAAGTGAGATGGAAATGCACATTGGAGACAGCTTCTGGAAAATAAATCTAAAGCATGCATCACGAATTTTTGAAATAGGGCAAACTGAAAAGACAATAAAGGAGATTTCTGCACAGATTAAGTACTGCGGAAAAGAATGTGAGATCAAGTACATTTATGATGCAGATATGTTCTTTTAACCACCCTCACCCACCCCATTGACTGCTTATACCATAATTTTTTATTTTCAGATTGAGAAATTTGGATTGGGGGGTCAGGAAACTACAGCTCATGAGGCAAATCTAGCCTGATATTTCTTTTTATCAGGGCTGTGAGGGAAGAATAGACAGCAGGTAGGCAGCAGAGTTCCAGGCCTGAGGCTCAATTGAGTTTTGGGGGCCAAGGGCATCCCGGGTGGTGGCAGCCTCCTTGCTGGTGACCTGGTGCCACCCAGGAGCTGGTGCATTCCTTGACTTACAGAACTGTCAGCCACAGCCACAGTGGCAGAAGAGGCCCAGGATTTGGCCCTTTACAGAAAACATTTGCTGATTCCTGGCCAAGGCATTGGAAGAGGGTAACTTAACAGGAAAAGTAACAGGTGACATGGCTATGACTATCTTCATTTTCTCATCCTTACTGTCATGTCTTCTTGGCAAGATGTGAAAAAATGCAAGAAATAAAAAAAGCTTTCAAGGCTTACCCTGCAAGACATTTTAAAAATGTTTCTCCTGCATTTTGTAATAAAGTGGAGACTATGGGGATTAGGAAAGGAGAGTAAAGAAGCTGTAAACTATTTTCAAGGAGCTCTTAGAGATGATGTGCTCAAACAATGCATAAAGTGTCCTACCTAAATGTGAAAATTAACTTAAACTTTCACAACATTAATTTTCAGACTGGAGATCAGAATAGCAACTTCTCACAGTTCAGGGTTTATAGGCAAAATGGTATAGCACTTTTGCAATGTTATCAACATCTTGGAATTACAGAGAAAGTTGCCAAAGGATAGGTTTTTATGTGATGTAACTCCCAGAGTTTTATAATCAAGGTCTTAAATATATATGAGGTGTGTTGTTTTTCCTAAGCTCTGAACAAGTATTTATTGACTGTCAGATCTGGCTTGCCTTCTTCAAACACATATTGTATCTCCTGATGGAAATGATACAGAAGAACAGTCAAACATATGACTTAGTGTGATCTAAAATCTTATGTTACTGTTTTCTGGCAGTGTTCTGTTTTAGAGATTAAAAGAATTGCTGTTTTGAGGGATTTGGACCATTTAATCTTATTCCAGAGATGTGGCAGGGCTTTTAACAATCTTGACTGATAGTTGCATTGTGACAAGAAGATCTTAAGAGCACAATGACTGTACCAGGTGGAGGAGATGAGTCTTGGCAAAGTAGAAGCACCCTCCCTATCCTTTCCTCCCAATGCAAGCCAGCTCCTTCCCACTCAGAGTGACAGATTCTCATTATACTGCCAGACAGTGGGAACAGTGGTAGAATTCTAGGCCTTGTTGTTAAGGCACCCTTCTAGTTCCTGGCCCTGCAAGCTCTAATGAGATTATGTTGCATTTATCAGTCCTCCTGTATTTCCCAGAAACATGAACGGCAGCTTGCCATTTCTGAGAGCTCATGAAGTTGATTGGTATTGGGTAGCATCGCAGCTGCCTTCCAGATCCTCAGTTGGTTTTCCACCACCTTGCACCATTCTCCCTCCCACTACACAGGTTTTTCCAGATTTTCAGTGGCAGCTGTCATGATATCTTCATCAACTAACGATGCAGCAGCGCCAGAGATCCCACCACGTCTCTCCTCCCCACTCTCAATCCTTGGTAACCAGGAATGACTCTAGCAAAGGTTTTCAAACTTATTGAGACCACAGAACCTGAATTTTTAAAGTCCCGATTAAAGGATGAAGCTCTAGTGATAGAAAATAGGATGTTTGAAATACCTTTGTCCTTAGACTCTCAAGTAAATCTCTCAAGCTTTCATATAACCTAAAATTTGATGGAAGATAGTTTGAAATACCCTGAACTATGCTTATTAATGCCTACCTATAAAAGTGATGTGCACAATAGGTTGAGCTAAATGCTATGTCCTCTCCTCTATTAGTGAGATGACTAAAGGGGCAATGTATGTTTGATATCTAGAGTTGGCAAAACATGCATTCACAATAAATAGCGCTGCAAATTGGGTGGAATCAGCAACACAACAGTGATACCTGGCATGCTAATGATTATCAAATTTTCCCAAATATGATTTGCAATTATTTTTCAAAAAATGTTATTTCAAAGATTAAGTATTTTTTAAATAAAAGATTATGTATCATTTTCAAGGCAATGTCCTTCCTAACTTGAAAGAAGATTCATTTAATCTTCTTGAATAGCAGTAAAAGTTCAGGGAAAGAGTACCCAAGATGCATTTATTGAAACACGGACCCATTCAAATGTAAATCCAAGACTCTGTTTGTACTTAAGAAGTACCCTTGAAAAAACACACCTTGAAAGTGCTAGCCTCAGTAAACATTTTTGTATTGGAAAACAAAACTTAAGCATTTTATATCCCAATCCTGTATGTTTGATTGATAGCAATTCCTTTACAGTTCAGTCCTTGTCTTTTGGCATATGTTTGTGGAACCATATATTCCTATATTTGAGATTATTGAGCAAAACTAGGTCATTAAACAGCTGTGGAGAGGATAATACCCAGTTATTAGGAACTGAGGAAGTTAGATGTCTAAATAAGCACTGTTTTATCCTAAAAAGTATGAACAACTTGCTACAGAAGAAGACCGCCTCTGCAAGTACTAAAGGGATGTCAGAATCTTGAACTTGTTTATAAGCAAAACAGAAGTTGTTGCTACAAGTGTCCATCCTTACATTAGCTATAAAAAACAGGTAAGCCAGCCTTCATTGAGAGGAATTTAAGTGGTAATCAATCATATCTGAAGGCACAGCATCCAGGAGTTCATTGCAGTCTCCACTGAGGATCATTGAAACATATATTCTTTTAATAAGTATTCCCCGTTATTGATTACATTAATAAGTAGCACTAATAAATAAGTAAAGAGCACTTAGTTTATTTCTGAACTCCAGAGCTGAGTGCTTGCTACTATAGAGCCAAAACGAAAGCTGCCTTGCACGTTAATGAATGTGTGCTAGTGAACTTTAAAGCCTTGAATAGATTAGACTATTTACTGCATTTGTTTTCTGTATTTTTTCTTGAAGTTCAAGGTAGTCTAGTGGAGAGGGAGGCTATCCCTTTATTTTTATGGACACATCAGCAAATCTGTGAGGGAAATTAGGATGAGAATAAAAGACTGCCATAAAGACTTTGATTAAGCTCTGTACTGAACTGGAGAACATAAATGTGAGTCTCTTTAGTCCTACAACAAATTGATCAATACAATACCTAGACTCGCCTGATTTTGAAAATGTCCATTGAAAGCAACAGCTGCATTCCCCTTCCATGCCTCTTTCTACCTTCGGAAACATGACTGGATGACATGAAATGGGCCCACACCTCAGCATGAAGCCCCAGTCATTCCAGCCCAGCAGCACAATGCAAATCCCCAGCTGCCCTCATTGCCCAACCCTCCAAGACCCCTGCAGCTTTGTGTTTCACTACCCCACTACCCTACCAGATCTTTTCCATCTTCTTGCGTCCACTGCTGCTGAGGCATGCCTAGTCTGACCCTACATGAGGCAACTGTTGGCCACATGTAATTCTGTAATATTGTGAGGAAACTGCCTCGTGACCTTGGAAAGAAGACATCATGCAGCCAGAATTTGCTTGTGGAGGGCCAGGCTGTGCATGCTTGATTAGTGAGAACAAGAAGACAGCAAAGGACAGAAAGCAGCAGAGTGCATGGCAACAGAGGTTGTGAAATGCAGGGACTCAAAAGAGCAGAGATGGGAAGATAAGCAGGTGGGAGGACTTGTAGCAACCTTCCAGTCATAAATGAGAGTGAGCTGCCAAGTGCTCACATTTTGATCACATGATCTCAGAGACACTGTAGCAGCTGTAATTTTGAGGATTGAGCTTAAGTACTACTATCTGTTCACCTTCGCCGTAACTTGAAACAGTTGAGGAAAAATTGGTTGCAACTGGATACTACTATAGTCTATCCCAAGAATCTCAGTAACTAATACATATTGGTTACTATTGGTATACAGTATTCTCTAACTGATAATTGAAGAAATTTTGAGCCAAAAATAATGCATTTTATCTGAATTAATGTTTAATTGCTATTCCAGAACATGAAAGTGCAGGTTTAAAGTGGTTAGAGATGCAGTATTCTTCACTATCTGTAATATGATTGTGTTCTCCTACTTGTGCTTCCATACCTGATGTCTTCAGTTTCTAAACGGGAGCAATTCCATCATGCAGAAATGCTATCCTTCCTAATTCATGTTTTCTGGAAACAGCTTTCTAACCTTTGCATTTTTATTCCAGTTTTAAAAAAATTGGCCTTAAAATCAAAACAGTAGCTGTGGAATGACAGCATTAGCTATTGTAGTAAAATGGCATCTTCAGGAGAAGCAAGGTTTTTGGAGGATATGGGAGTTTCTTTTTCCAGGAGAAACAGGATTTAAGATTCTCCATTATTTCTTTAAAAGGTTTAGAAAAACAATTATACAGCAATTTATATTCAGGATGTAAATATTCTTGCTTTCTGCATTTGCAACATATACGGTACACAAATCTTTTGTCTCTCTGTAGATATAATTTTTCAGAGAACGTCAGCTTCTAAATTATATAAGAGTTATATTTAGCTTCAAATGAAATAATCTTTTGATTGCTATTGGTGTAAGTGAATATTTGTTGCAGAAAACACAACTACCAAATAGGAAATGTAATTGAAATCAACCTATCTTGCATGATGAAATGTATTTTTTCTATTCCCTCCACCATATACCACATAAATATGCAGAGAACTTCACACATTTTCCTCTTCTGTCTTTCTCTCCACTTTTTCACTTGAGGGTGGGGATATGCATGAGTCATTCTTATGGATATGCAAAACCAGTGCACGCTTTATGGGATATAAATAAGTAAATACAAAGATCTATTTCCCCATAGAAGTCTCAGCAATCCAGTAATATGAACTGTGTTTTGCTTTCTCTCAAGTCACAAAACCTGCAAATATTCTCCTTGATGTTCAAAAGTGTATCCCCAAGAAATAAAAAACCCACTCTTTTTTTAAAAAAAAGCTGGAATTGTAGCTAAAATAATTTAGATTGATCTTTTCTTTCTTTTAGGACCTATGTTTACCCTGAAAGTGCAAGTTAATGATATAATCAGTCATCAATATCTACATCAAGCTGTTGTAGATGTCTTTGTCAACTATACTAAAACAAATTCTACTCTAACTGGAAAGAATGGAGCAGTATTGATACAAGTTCCCTATCAGCTAGGTCTGAGTTTAACCATTGTTTCGTATAAAGATGGTTACATGTTAACACCTTTACCTTGGAAAACTGGGAGAATGCCAAGTAAGTAAACAAGCTAACAAGACCATTTAAAAACTATTTTTAACGATTTTTTAAGGATAACTTATATAGTTCTTTAGGTGGCATATACTTTTCATCTAGTCTTTACCTTATCTATTTTCCCCTTTCTACCCATTTACTCTCCTTTTTTATATTTGTTCTGTCATTCAGTTTTTGTTTTCATTGAGCAAATAACTTAATTCATTTATTTCATACTAGTTACTTCTTTCTGTATTCATCACCCTTAGTCTTCATCCAATCTCTTTTACAGGTTGTTTAAATAATCCATTATCAATGCATTAAATTTATCATTGTTCCACCTAACATACTGAATCTGCACTTTCATATAATAAAATGAGTAGAAGCATACGCTTATGCACAGACATTTGTTATTTTAAACATTCATTTCTCACAACAGATCACATGTGATACACTCTCTATTAGCTTTTGCACAATTAAAATTACAATTAAAATTTGTCAATCCATTTTCCCATCAATACTAGATAATTGTTCTATCATGGTATTTGCTCTGGGTTTTTGCATTCATTGGTTACCCTTATCCCTGTCAAGCCCAGTTTTTCAAATCTGTATTCCTTCCTGTATCATCCAGTCTAATCTTTGTTGAAAATAGCTTGCATTTTCAAGTAACAGCATGGTCCATTTTGCATGGATAAATGGATATATATTCATACTTCCTCCATGCACTTCTAATATCACTATAAGTATTCCTTATATATTTACTCATATAAAATTTTAAATAGATCATGCCCAATTTAAACGGAAAAGGTGCATTTCACAGTCTAAATTAATTAAATTCATTAGTACCAAATAATCCAGTCAAACAGCTTTAAATATTAAAGTTCTGCGCTAAATATACTGTACACATATTAGATTTCTAAAAAAGTAACATGTTTAGCAGATGAAATGTTAAATTACAATCCAAAGTAAGTTTGCTGGGAATATATTATTGATATCTCCATTCCTTTTTATTAAGATATATATGAATAAGAAAAAAACTGAATATATTCTTCACCCAAAAGGTAAAAAGCATGTCTAGCAAAATTGCAAAGAATTATGCTCAAAATCACAGAAAGCTTCTATTTCCTTCTCCCCAAGGCAAGAAAAAAGGAAAACTAATCCTATCGTAATCTCTGTAAAAATGAGATTTTTAATAGTACATCTATACTCCTAAATTTTAGCTGAAGTTATTTCCATACCTTTTTCATTATGTTAGTTAATGCCATACATAAAATCTTCTGTACAGTCAAATGTATTAGACTTCTATAGAAAAAAATTATAAACTTTTCATTCTTAAAATAAAGTGTGTCAAGTGTATGAGTAATTATAGAAAAATATAAAAAAAGTGTTGAGAGATTTAGGACTTTGCTCATACAATGATCATTCTATGGAAATTTCATTATGGGAAAAATTTGGCTTAGCAGAGCCTCGAGAAAAGTAACTGTTGCCTGAATCTTCTTTACCCAACCAACAGGCATCCTTTGTTTATTTGAGGTGTTGACCAAAAGGAAAGGTGACCTCTTCTATTCAAAGTCTGCTAAATGGGTGTCCATGGAATTGAGCCTTCACCTTATTTAATCAAACTCAAAATAATCATTATGTTCTTCAGATGATATAGCTTTTCCCAGCTAAGTTTTACTGCTCTCCAGAGCAATAACGTTATAATACATATTTATGAAATAATATATTATTATTTTTATCTCCCACAGTATATTCATCTGTTACACTTTCATTGTTCCCCCAAAGCCAGGCAAATATATGGCTATTTGAAGATACGGTTTTAATTACTGGGAAGCTATCTGGTAAGTAAGAACAGAACATACCCAGGGTGGCAAACCATTTTCTCTTAAGATATAACCATGTGCTGAACTCGGTACAGTTTACCACTTGTGTTTTTAAGTATGAACTGCAAGAAATAGATGCAAAAAGTTAGAGACATTTTCATTATTTTACATTTTAAGTAAAACAACAACTGCAGACTTGTATTGAATGCTCAATTTGCTAATTCTTGTTAGTGGATTTATTGGCAGAAGATGTATCCTCTTAGCTGCTCAGCAGTGGAGGTTAAATTGAGAGGTAGTGACTATTTCAAACACAAAAGAGATGACTACAACCTGAAAGTCCCCAGCCTTAGTCCCATACTCTTTACCACAACATCATAGTCATTTTAATGTAATTCTAGAATAGGTTCCCTTCAACACTAACAAAAAAGGGGTTGTATTGTTTCAGTTCATTGGTATCCCGTAATTAATGGCTTATAGAACAGTTGGAGTTTATGTCCCTGTTTTGCCCCATCTGTTTGCATTGAAGATGGAAATTGTTTTCTTGAAGCATCTCTCTGTGCTACATGTGGCAAGAAAGCCCACATTCACACAATTTTATCAACACCTCTCCCTTTCTGTTTCTCTGTCTAATGAAGGAATGTTAATGGGTCACTGCGTATAAATTTAACTAATCCAGCTTCTGCAGGCTTGCTGTCTAAAATGCAGGGTACAAAATAAGAGAACCTGAGATGAGATAAAAAAGAAGGAAAGGCTGTTGTCACTGTTTTTATAACAGCTGAAAATCCAGTTGATATTCTTTCACCTATGTCTTGCTTGTTAAGTAAAGGTGACTTAAACTAGTGCTACTTTTTCATTTTTTAAGATGATGTTTTTAATATTTATGCCATATCCCAAGAAAAAAGAAAATGGACCTTGGATATTGAGAAAAACAAGATCTTGCACTTGTATCTTCTCAGACAGAGAAGAACTCAAATACTATCTCCCCTGACTACAGCACTTAAATACATATTATTATTTTGTTACTTTGGAAGAGAAAACATTTCTATTTTGACTAATGTTGTAAATATGTTGTGTTTTTACGTGCCTGTAAGCCGCCCTGAGTCCTTCGGGAGAAGGGCGGGGAATAAAATTATTATTATTATTATTATGTATTTTTGATTAAATATAAATAGAATAAGGGTTTTTTTGTGAGAGTATTTAAAATTAGATAGTAATAATGAATTAGAAGAAAATAATTACAAGGACAATTTTGCCCATGTTATAGTTTACAGAGATTATCCACCATTTATTTGTTCAGTGATCTTTTGAAGTTATGACAGCACTAAATAAGGACACTTACGACCATTCCTTGAAATTGTGATCATTGTGGTATTTCCATGGTCACATGATCACAGTTCAGGTGCTTGGCATTGTGCCAGTGTAACATTGCTTTCATCATTTGAGCAAAAGGCTTAATGGGGCCTGCAGCATGTCTCCTCTGCTGGCGTGGGTGGGGCAGGCCAATCCCAGTGAGTTGAGGTGGTTCCTCAAGTAACCTGGACCAATGCCATGCAGGGTTTTAAAGGTAATAACTAACACCTTTAATTGCACCCAGAAGCAGACCGCTAGCCAGTGCAGCTCACAGAGCAATAGTGTGACATGAGTCATCCTAGGGACCTCAAGAACTGCCCGCACCCCTGCATTCTGCACCAGTTGAAGCCTCTGGATGCTCTTCAAGGGCAGCCCGATGTAGAGCGTGTTGCAGTAGTTCAAACATGAGACCACCAGGGCTTGAATGACTGAGTTCAGGGACTCCTGATCTCAGAAAAGTTTCAACTGGTACACTGACTGAACTTGCTTTCCTAGCCATGACTGCAACCTGCTCTTTGAGTAGGAGTTGTAAGTCCAGGAAAATCCTCAAGTTGCAAACTGGGTCTTCTCTGGGTAGCGCAACCTCATCTATAACTAAATTGGTTAAAGTCCCATATCTTGGAGCTCTGTGTACCCCGAGCCATTTGGTCTTGCCAGGGTTCAGCTAAAGCCTGTTGTCCCTCATTTAGGATGTGTTTGGATATGGCACAATAGAAAGGAAAGGTGATGAATACTGTTATGAATTAGTCTTTAATGTGCTACAGGTTATTTTGGTAATTATAGAAAAATTGCTGGTCACAAAGATGAAAATGAGAGAAAACAAATGAAACAAATGTGTCAAAGCAGTAGACAATTCTTGCTTTGTATTGTTGTCTTTTATTTGCAGTTGAAAGGAACTGGGGCAGATATTCTCTCTTGATTTTCCTGTCAAAATCTATTTCAGATTGGAATTAAAATATAAATGATAATGGAGCATTCTGAACTGGGATTAAAGATCACAAAAACAGAATAAGAATGTTTTTGTTAGGAAGAAGTGTACAAGTGAAGCTCATTTCTTGTTTCTTAGTTTGATTAAATTTTTAGAAAGCTCTATAAGCTCTGTATTGTCTTAGGAATTGGTACTGCATACATCATTGCTTTGTCTTTTATAACATCATCTTTTCTAATGTTAGCGTATTTCCAGAATATGTGCAAGTATATGTACCGTATTTTTCGCACCATAAGACGCCCTCCCCCCCAAAAAGGGGGGGGGAAGTGTATGCGTCTTATGGAGCGAATACTCTCCAAAAGCGTGAGAGATCACTCCGCGGGATGCTGGGAACGCTCCAATTCAGCCTGCAGGGTGATCCTTCGGCTTTGGAGCGTCCCGCGGAGCGATCTCCGTGCACCCGGAAATCGCTCCGCGGG